>OMOU01089918.1:0-10311 GCA_900312585.1 Malacocephalus occidentalis
CATCAAACATTTTAATGAGCACTTGGGCTGAGATAACCTTGCTGTATTTAGTGTGTGTGTGTGTGTGTGTGTAATGGCTAAGGAGGAGCTGATGTGGATCAGAGTTCAAAGATGGAACCTGAAGGGCCAAGAGATGAGTGAGGTGAGAAGAAATGCAGCAAACATCCATGATTTTGTGCACGTAACACCCGTTTGATGGTAATTAGTGGTCACTGGACACCATGCAATATTTTCCATTTGCATTTGCCATGCAGCTAAATATGGAAATGGGAGACTGCTATTATGGTGTATGAATAATATATGTATAGATATAAGCATAGATACGAATGTCTTCCTTGAATGAATGAATCTATATATAGTATATTATATCTGAAATTGGTTCATTTGAGAAACATGGTGTGCCCATGTCAGTTAGTACATAACCATAATGTGTGCACACACACTGAGGCATTAGTTAAAGGTACTGTATGCAAGAATCATGAATTTCTTCTCACTACTGACCCCTTTGGCCAGTGAGTGAACTGCACCCTGCTGGAGCTTGCGCATTCAACACTGGAGTGTGAGCCCCATGGCTTGAAAGACAATAACAATCGTCATCTGTGAGTTATCATCATAAATAAACATTGCACAAATTATAAGTATTATGACAGAACAGACATTTTTGCACTCCTTGTACACTCTTTTTTCCCGGCAAAACCGACCCAAGAGAATAGAAATCAGACCACAGCCTGTTCTACGCAACAGAGAGAGTCGGGGAAGGTCTCATTTTTGGGGTTACATGACATAATGTTCATATGCTGGCATTTAAAGTGATTTATGCATCTACAAATCCTACACATACCTGTAGTCTCTTTCAGACAGCATTGAATGTCTTATTTAACAAAGGCTGCTTTGGATAATACACAACTCATTTCAATGTTGATTCCTAGATATTCTTCCAGTTCAGTGGACATTCAAATTCTCAATGTATCGCTCTGGCGGCACACAGGACAACTCTATGCCAGTGGCATATACATACAGTATATAAACACTGCATATATACTGTAAGTATACGGTATGTACAGTACAATGCTGTCTTGTCTTGGCTCAGTAGGAACATGTAGCATGTAGCATGTGTACATGGGATGTAATCCATATGGTGTTAATCATGTTAGCGCTGACAATTACACTCATTTGAAAGCCTGGGAAACACACACACACACACATACACACCCACGGGGCCATATGGCCGTCCTCTTATATTAACCCTTTACCATATTGTAAATGAGGACTTAAAGGGTTGTAATGGATGTCTGAAGAATGGTTGGTGCTGGGGGACTGGAGGGCTCATAAGCACATTAGGGTGGAGCCGTGCGTGTGGGTGGGGGAGTGGAGTTGACACATGCTGTTGTATTCATGAACACAGGGGAACATGCATGAGTTTATATTTTAACTAATGTTTATACACACGGGCGCAGCCTCTGTCAGGGTCATGTGAGGGTCAAATGTTGACAGGTCTGCTGGATGGACATCAATATTTCATAGGTTAATCTTCACTCTGCCTCGATCTTCTCCACTCTCTCTCTTGGTCTCTTTTGGAGTGAGCATTGTGGGTGAATGGTGAGAGCGTTTGTAGTGACCAGTGGTGTACTGGCCATTGGGCATACCATACAAATCGCGGCGGGCTGCCACATCGGTGGGCCGGCGGACCATCAAAAAATCCTTGCCCTTGTGTGCATTTTTACCACCGTCTCTGTGTCATTCGTGATGTGCTGCGCGTGAACGGGCTCACTGGCCAATCACAACTAAAGTTAGTTCATGTGCATTAACGTTTTATAACTACATACAAGTAGAGCACAGCAGTCAGATGGGAAAGGAAAGCCACGGACAAGAATATTTACACAAAAAAAAAGGAAAGGCAGGGCCGAAAAACGTAGAGAAAAAGGACAAGGTAAGAAGCAGGCATAGGCACAGGCTTTCACATGTAAAAAGATGGACACATTGTTTGGGCACCAACAAGGTTACAGGATACAGACACAAACGACAGTAGCATCTGGCAGGAACGCATGCCCAGGGCATAGGGGGACGTTTTTTTTTCTTTCAAATAATTATCATGGTTGTAATTGAAAAAGGACAGCGTTCTCTCTCTCTCTCTCTCGCTCTCATAGTAGTAGGACGACCCCGGAGCAGAGACGGAGACAGCGAGAGGTAAAGGTACAAAACGGATTTAGTAAACAAGGGATCGAAACAGGGGAATATAACAAAAGGCGCTGGCGTGCAGGGAGAGCAGCGGACGGGAAGGCTGCCGACGCAGGAACACGAACACGAACACGCAGAGGGCTGGAAACAGCGTTCGGCGGAACGGCACAAAACACACGGCACACTGGAGATCTAGGCGAACAAAGCCAGAAAAAAAACCACGATTAGAGTCAGTCAGTTCACAGAGATATACTAGAGCCACTAGAGACGAGAAACGTACGATCAAAACACACGGTAGATACTGACTTGACATATGGAATAATTTGGCACTGGAGTAGTGAATGAGCCAGGGTTATATAGTAGGAGTGATTGGTGATGAGAGCCAGGTGTGCCTCGTTGAATGTGCCGACAACCTAACCACGCCCACTGCCCTGCACCTACACGCCAGGGGAAACGAGAAGGGACAAAAAACATGCAACACAACAGAACAGCAAACTCAAACCGTGACACTCTCTCTCTTTCTCTCTCTCACATCCTGTTTCCCAGTCTTTGTCTCTGATCATGAGAGACATCAGTCATACAGTCCCCTATCGAGTGCAAAGTTTCAGCCCTATAGGGAACACTTACCTGCTTACACACACACACACACACACACACGCACACATGCACACACACACACAATCTCAATCACTCGTCCTCTCCCCTGAAGTAGGGCATGCTACTTGGGTGCCCTTCAGCAATTCACTTAGCCTAGTTCATACCCCCCACCCCCCTCCACCCGATCAACAATCATGTGTTGCATTGGAACTCTTGTGTGATCCTCTTCTTGCTGGATCGGGGGATGATGTAACAGTTTCAACACAGAGGGGGGAGAAGCTAACTCATTTCAATAGCCGCCTCGTGATTTAGGGTACAAATATTGATTTGATCCAGCATTGCATGTTGTTGAAACCTAAATCTTACATGCTATTTGGAGTGTATTGATTTTATACAGTAAAAATAGTATGGCATAGCATGTGATATTTGCTTTACTGTAATATATAAAATGGTAGAAAGGGTGATGCATTATTTGTATCAAAAGAAATTACATTTGATTAAATACATCACAGTTATCATGGGCAGCCATGAATACGGTTCCAATGATGGTGAGGATGTTCTGAAGAGGCTGCTTTGCTCTTCCAGGACTCCAAAGTACACAGGCAGGTGGATGATGAATTATCCGGTTTATTGCAGAGGTTTTTAGAACGAATGGACAGAGCAGGTGGTAACAGCTAGCATGCTAGTGCTAGGGTTAGGCTGGTTCAACCTGCGTGCAGTGATTTCTCACTACTCAGGTTTGCAGCCCCACCCAACCCAGATTATAGCTGGGCCAGGTGAGGCTGATAACACCAACCACACACACTCCACAATTATATATAAATATATCTATCAGATTGTAAATGCTAAGTAGCTTTAATCCCAACAGCCCAACACTTAATATGCATAACGGCAGCACTGTAAAACTGCACATCTGCACATTTGGAGTGTGTGTGTGTGTGTGTGTGAGTTGGGGGGGGGTGGGGGGTGGTAAATGTAGCAGCATGGCTTCCTTCACCCCCCCTCTAGGCAGTGCACAGCAATAATATAGACGGAGATAAATATATTTGGTCTCTCTCTGTATGCGTCTCTCTCTCTCGCTCTCTCTCTCTCTCAATCTGTCAGCCGATGTCTGCCTCCTGATCAGACAGACAAATACAAAAATAAAGACATTAGTGTGTGTGTGTGTGTGTGTCTGTCTGGCGTTTCCTTGGATATTGTTCTTGAGGGGGATCTCATTGGCACAGGAGTCTGTGCTTGTATCTGTCTGGATGTGGTGTTGTGTCTGGATGCCTGGCTACTGGGAGACCCCAGCGCACCCTGCAGGAGGGGAGTCTCTTCTGGCAGAGAAGCTCCAACAACGTTGCCGTCTGTAGCTCTGTGTCTCTGCGTCTGTTGTGTCCGTGTGTGTTCCAGCATCATCACCATGACACACGTGAACAGTCTGCAACTTTGTGTCAAAGCTAGATAGTGTGTTTGACTATTGCTTTCTCTCTCTCTCTCTCTCTCTCTCTCTCTCTCCCCCCCCCTCCCAGGTCTAAGCGGGGACTTGGGCAACAGAGAGGCGAGGCTACACACACACAAACACAGAGGCCGCATTTCTAAACGTAAGTAATATTCACCTTTTGTCTCCTCTCTTGTGTGTCGGTGTGTGTCTTCCTGATGCCCCCCCACTGCTGTTGGTGTCCATGCTGGTATGTGTGTGTGTGCATGTAGTGTATAAGCAGGTTGAATTCAATTAGCTTTTTAACACGAACACCTCTCTATCTAGAGATAGATGGACAAATTCATGCATACACACACACACACACACACCACGATAAACCCATCGTGGTGTGTGGAACAATCAGTTTTTATAAAAGGAACAGCTCGGTGTATATAAGCCATTTTTTCAATCGTGTGCACATCATGTTTGCCGCTTTTCTAGGATTCTGAAAAGTGGGTTCGCTGTGCTGCCTTTGTAAAAATGTTCATGCTCCTGTATGTATAATCTATATTATTATTATGGTATTTCTGTCCAGGGACAAACATATAGTCACACACTATATCCACGGCCCACACACACAGACGTCATTCATTAGCCAATCATTTTCAGCAGTAGCCTCACTATATGCCAAATGTGCATTTAATCTCTGGTTAATGTCCATAGTTATATATGTGTGGTAGATCCAGTCTGTGTCCGCTCGATGCTGAAATACTGAGGAAAGCAGGTTCTGTCTTGCTGAAGACAGCAACAACTGTTTTGTTGGCTGCTAAACCTGTTTGCTATTCCTTGCTGTTTATTTTTCAATCACAGGTTCTCCAAAATGCCGACTGCTGCATGGTTTTCATACACACACTGAACCAAATGTGTGGGGGTGTTTTGCATTTATATCATAGGTGGGGTGATTATGTGTGTGTGCGTGTGGAGTGTGTGTGTGGATGTGTGTGCTTGTGTCTACCTAACCCAGCTATTTACAGAACATGTATACACATGTTCTGTGCATTTCCGTGGGATTATTTGTGCCACTGCACATTACATCTTTCTTACTCTCGCCCTCTCTCCCATACCTCCCCCCCTCTCCCCTTCACACTTACTGTAGCACCTGAGCTAGAGAAGCAGCATTTGGCGATAGTTAGTGACAACGTAGTTTGGCCAAGTGGTAACAATAGCAAAAACACCTTGCAAGATTTTGTAACTTGCTGAAATCTTTGCAGATGACTGCAATGCATACATCATGTCTGATTGGTCAGATCTTCAAAATCAATACATTTTCAATCCAACTGTTCTCAGTAATGGAACATGAAATCACATCTAACTATAAGGAAGGAGTCTCTGACTTACATACAGTATGTGTGTGTGTGTGCGTGTGTGTCACTTGGCAGGTGTTGAGAGTGTTTGGGTGAGTTTCTCTAGCGAGGCTGGAGGCTGGAGGCCTGGCAGTCAGGCCATTATGAAGAGGCTCATTCTTCTGTCCTGGCCAAGAGAATGTGACGTCTTTTCAAGGATGCTGCCTGAATGTTCTCTCTCTGTTCCCTCTCCCCCTCTCCCTCTCTCTGCTTACTATTTGACATCTGCGTGTCAAAGGACGCTGGCGTGTGCGGTGTGGGGGTGTGCATGTGGCATTGACCCCCTTCCCTGCCACGTCTTCCACAGCTGTTTGCACATGCATCGGAGTAGGGCGCCAGCGTGCACGACTGTCATCATCGTTAATGTAGCGATCTGAATACTACAGGAAGACCAGGAGTGACCTATATTGGGGTGTGTGTGTGTGTGTATGTCTGTGTGTGTGTGTGTGTATGTCTCTGTGTGTGTGTGTGTATGTATGTGTGAATGTGTGTTTATGAGTGTGTGTATGTGATTGAGTGTATGTTTGAATGTGTGTGCATGTTTGTATTCCTGTGTGTGTGTGTGTGTGTGTTTAACAGGGGATAGACACACACGCAGACAGTCCAGTAATTAACAGAGAGAGGGATCATTTGGAGATAATTCATCTTAAAACCTTTTGTTCTGTTACCGTGGTCCACCCTGGTGGTATTCCTACTTTACCATCTTTTTATTTTATTTTAGTATATATTTTATTTGACTATTCTCTTTTATCTGTGAAGCGCTTTGATATATAAACAAATTAATTAGCAGCTAATTATTATTATGATTATTCCTACGAGTCTGTATTGGCAGTATTGAGCACATTTGTATTGTGTGTGTGTTGTGGCAGCCCAGCCTAGCGAGACAGTGTAGTGGGTGAACCGCAAACAGAACCAGCGTTACGGAATAAAAACTTATTTTATTCAAAAAGGCTGTGTTAAAAGGGGAGGGGAGCAAAATGCAACTATAATCTTCTTCTTCTTCTTGGGATCCACCAACAAGGCCATGCTTTCTTACTCCCAAGTACACATCCATCTCTTCCGCTTATCTGGGGCCCGGTCACCGTGGCAGCCGGCTAAGCAGGGCTCTCCAGGCCTCCTTCTCCCCAGCAACACTCTCTAGCTCCTCCTGGGGGATCTCGAGGTGTTTACAGGCCAGATGAGATAAATAATCCCTTCAGCCGGGGTCTCCCTTCTGGGTCTGCCTCGGGGTCTCCTCCCAGTCGAGGAGGCGCCTGATGCGATGCCTCAGCTGACTCCTTTCGATGTGGAGGAGCAGCGGCTGTACTCCGAGCTTCCTCCGGATGTCTGAGCTCCTCACCTTATCTCTAAGACTGAGCCCAGCCACCCTCTGGACAAACTCATTTCGGCCGCTTGTATCCGCAATCTCATTCTTTCGGTCACTACCCACAGCTTGTGACAATAGGTGAGGGTTGGAACGTAGATGGACCAGTAAATCGAGAGCTTCGCCTTCCGGGTCAGCTCCTTCTTCACCACAACAGACCGGTACAGCGCCCGCATTACTGCAGACGCCGCACCAATCTGTCTGTCCATCTCCCGCTCCATTTTGCCCTCACTCATGAACAAGACCCCGAGATACTTGAACTCCTTCGCTTGAGGCAGCAACTCACTCCCCTCCCTGGAGCGAGCACTCCACCGTTTTCTGGCAGAGAACCATGGCCTCAGACTTGGAGGTGCTGACTCTCATCTCGAACGCATCACACTCAGCTGCAACCTTGAAGGAGTCCAACATCCACTGAGAACGTGCTTGACTTTGTGCCGAGAATACAGACACAGCTCTCACTTTGTTTGTACAAGGACTGAATGGCACGTACCCCTCGGTACCCCATACTCCCACAGTACCCCCCCCCACAGAATTCCCAGGGGGACACGGTCTTAAGCCTTCTCCAGGTCCACAACGCACATCGACAATCTTCCAGAGCCTCCTTTCCAGCACCCTGGAATAAACTTTCTCCGGGAGTGTGATCCCCCGATAGTTGGAGCACACCCTCCAGTCCCCCTTTTTGAAAATGGGGACCAGTCAGCCACACCACAGGTACTGTCTCTGAGCCCCACGCGACCTGGTCCGGTTCAGGAGTTCCTCAAAGTGTTCTTTCCACTGCCCGACAATTTCCTGGGTCAGCAATTCTCCTCCCTGACTGAGCACAGCCTGAGCTAAGCCCTTCTTTCCCTTCCTGAGTCGCTGAACGGTTTGCCAGAACTTCCTTGAGGCCAACCGAAAGTCCTTCTCCATGGCCTCCCCGAATTCCTCCCACACCCGGGTTTTTGCTTTGGCGACCGCTGAAGCTGCAGCCCTCCTGGCCTCCCGGTACCCGTCTGTTTCGGGAGACCCCCGGTACCCGTGCTGTTTCGGGAGACCCCTGGGCCAATCAAGCCCGAAAGGCCTCCTTCTTCAGCCTGATGGCTTCCTTCACCGCTGGTGTCCACCAACAGGTTAGGTTAGGTTAGGTTGCCGCCACGACAGGCGCAACAGCTCCTAGCTGCCACCCCCAAGATACAAGAGAAGTTATTCCGGAGGTGAGAGTTAAAGGCCCTACTGCCTGGTTTGCAATCGACCCGACCCCAATAACTCTCCCTGCAGGTGGTGAGCCCACAGGGAGGCAGCTCGCCAACGAGCTCCCCTCCCAGGTCTGGCTGCAGAAGGGGGCCCCAGTTTCCCTTGTCCGGGCGAGGTGACATAGTTCGTTGGAAGCCCTTTCATGAGGGTCTTTCACTCGCTCTTAGTTTGGCCCCTCCCCTGGGACCACTTTGCCCCCCCACCACGATAAGGTGGCGATTCTTTTGGGGGATAAATTTACACAATAACGTAAATTGCTCAAGACAGGGTGGCCAGAGGCTGTTTACCCTAAGACTGGCCCAGTGGACCATCGTGGTTTGTGCCTATTCCTGTGTGTGTGTGTCTAACAGTTGTTCAGTCATCAACAGACAGGAGATTCAGAACAGTTTTCAGAATAACAGCTGTAGTCTCGTCATGCCATGTGTGCAAATTGACATCTGTGTGCATCAACATTCAAGCAGTGTGTGTGTGTGTGTGTGTGTGTGTGATGGGCACACCAAACACAGATCTCCTATTTTCAAGGATCTGTGTCTGACCCCCCAAGGGGCAGATTAGGTATTTAGTTGAACGGTGTTGAGTTGACATACCAGCACCAGATGGTTTATAGGGTGTGTTTGTGTGTGTGTGTGTGTGTGTGTGTCTGTGTGTGTATGTGTGTGTGCGTGCGCTGTAGGGCAGTAAGTAGCCTCCAGCCAGCCAGCTGTTCTGCCCGGTGGTGTTCTGGCTGGTGTATTGTTTCAGAGCCTGGCCTCCAGGCTGCTGGGCCGTGGTAGTTAACGTTCAGCTGGATGACAGAACCCTACCTCACCAGACACAATACTCCGTAGGAGACGGATGTTGTCGCTATGGTTTTACCTTCATGGGTTAATCCTTCCTATTTAATTCAACTGGAACTGGGTTTTTTCTCTATGATGTGTACCGTAGCGGGGGGCCCTCAGACACAGGGTTGGGTTAAACGCAGGCTCTACAGCAGTGTGGCGGTACACGGTCCCCTAGGGGGACTTTGACGGATTGCAGGGGTAGTTGGACATGCATTCTTTGTTATTTCTGTTTTAATATTGGTTATGAATAATTATAAAATAATTCCACGTTACGAAAATAAATGAATACTGCCTTGTATTTAGTGACTCTGAATAATATTACAGTAACAACTTTCCAATATGATTAATCACTTTAACTCTGGTCCTTGGCTGATAAGATAATATCTTTGATTGGTGCGTTACCCTGCTGCCTTTGGAAATACGTTTTCATACACAGCTGACCACCTGACAGAACGACCACAGGCCTGACGCTCCCACACTCTGTGGGACCACACGCACACACACACACACACACACACACACACTACTGACGATGTAATTTTGTCTTTGTGTCTCTCACTCTTCTCACATAACTCACAGGTGGTGGGGCGTGGCTGTGAGCTGGTTGATCTATCTGATTGGACGAGCTGAGGGGCGGAGCCAGCCACTGGGAGAGGAGAGATGTTGACACAGGGCGGGCAGGTGGCCCTGGCTGTCATCTCATTACTGCTGCTGCTATGGCAACCGGCCGTATCCATCGAAGTACCACAGGATCGTAAGTAATTACAGGTCCATCTTTAGCAGGTCATTGAGAATGAGATGAACAGGCCAAACCACATCACTGTATAGAATACATTAAAAGAAACATTACTACCCATATAATAGTCCATGTAACAACAATGCTAATACCAATATACCTGCTATATTGATCGACTATATTGCCTTCCATATGACAGTGTTTCTCAGATGGGCGTCCGTGTGTCCCAAGGGGAACGACAGGGGTACTCAGAACACAAAAGAGTAACCCTGAATGCATTTGAGTAAATCTGAATTATAACAGTTTGACAACTTAAATACATCTAAATAAATGCCTTACTGGTAAATCTTTTCAATAAGAGCATATCACTTTAAAGGTCTAATTAGTATCATAATGCATTCTGGTCCTTTGGTCACTGGAACAAAGGAACAAGGGAGGAGCCTTGTAATCGCCTCCCGAGACAAGATGAACCATGCTCAATGTTTCACACACCACTTCATGGTCACCAAGGCACCTGCTCACTCTCTCTCTGACATGTATGCACACACACAAAGATCACCATCCCTCAGCTGTTA
>OMOU01089919.1:0-11243 GCA_900312585.1 Malacocephalus occidentalis
CCACCCCACCCAGACTAACTGGGCCAGGTGAGGCCAATTAAGCCAGCCACCAACGACACACACCAAACATTCCCACAATCAGAATATGCTTTCATTGAGGTATGCCATTGTGCTGTTGACATATCATGCTGTGACATGATCATACACACGCACGCACACACACAATAACCCATAGAAAAACACAGACACAATTTCCTTCTCATAAATACAAGCAGGTTGAATTAAACAACAAAACAAAGGGCTTTCTTTAACTGATTAAAGACTCACTGAGGCAGTATTATTTGTGTAACGTAAACACCTCCCAAATGGTTCACTATGGATCTGTTCATCTACCATTGATTCAGCCTAAAATGTACACTCACCATTCATCAGTCAGGGACAACATCCTAAATGACTAATTGGAACTAATTGAGCCCTGGTAAAATAAACAATGACACAAATATACTCTTGATTCCTTTGGTGGAAATATAACAGGTAATCGCATTGCCAACTGGTAAACAGTAAGGGAACATTCAGTGCGCAAAATACAGGGGGTCTGAGACCTCTCGATTGACATTTGCAACATTCTCTCTCTTTATCGTTGCAATTATCAGGAAAGTCAACTTGAAGGCACAAAAAGTATGGAACAGGATTTCAGGTCAGAGTGGAACACTCAGTTGGCAGATTTTTTTGTATTGTCTAAATTAAAGTGACAAAATGTTTCCAGCTTGTTTCACATAAGTCCACTCCCTCGCATGGCCAAGTGGCCAGCTCAGAAGCTGTATTGAGTCTGTCTAAGAGTTCTGCATCACAATGGAGCACACTGGGAACATTCATTGTGTCACTGAGCACATTTCCTGTACCTTTTGTTACTGTAAGAAAACAAAACCTGTTTACTACAAATGGTCTGCTCAGTCAAAAATCAGTCAACAATCGCGTCTGTGCACACAGACGTGATTTTTGACTGATTTGACTGCTACTGTCTAATTGAATGGTTGAGCAATACAATTTCTGTTGTTTCTAGTGGTCTGTGGAGCGTCTTGTGACATAAATGTAAATGCATCCCTTTGGCCCAATATTGGTGCTGGCCTACTAACCTACTCAGGCCTGATGAGCCCCCCCCCCATGCACATTCTTAGCTTAGCTCAACCAGCATATAACAATGGCTACATTCCCACACTTCCCAGGCACACGAGCACACCTGGCCAGTCCTGTCACCCATCAGGGATTAGAAGAGGGGCGAGGAGGTGTGTGATTTGTAAGGCTGCCCTCGTGACCCCTTTTTAGGGTGTTTTCTTTTTCACTCGTCGTCGGTAGTTCAGCACGGGGGCCTAATCCGACAGAAGAACCAGGAGCCAGGATTCTTGGGTCTCTTGAATCTAAAGTGGGGCTTACTTTAGCCTCCCATTCTCTCAGACCCGCCTCCCCTTTTCCTCTCTTATATTTGCCCCTGTCCTGTTTAGGGGTGAGAGAGGCTATGCACTGGAATACCTTGTTCTCCGTATGGCAGCTTAAATCTCAGCATGTGGTGTGAAAGTCACTTTCACCCCTTATACCAACACACCGGATATTCCTATGTTTAGTGTTCATATCGGATTACGGATGATGTACACTGTGCCATATATATACAGTATATATGTGTGTGTGCGTGCGTGCGTGTGTGTGTATATAGATTATAATGTGTATATACAGTATATATATATATATATATCAATAATATGTGTATGTATATTTCCAATACATAGTACAAAATTATTTTCTGCAATTTGTAGCTTTTTTGCCCACTTTTTTTGCATACTGTCGCCTGCCATGTCACAAGAATGTCACTGTTCAGAATGGCCCTGTGTTATGATGTACATATGACAATAAAACACTGATATCTTAAATGATGCATGTTGGTCGGGAATGGAAGCATTGATGGAATGAATAACATAAGAATACAAATGTAATATACATGAACTAACTCTGACTCTAAAGGCCCTGTCACACTACAGCGTATGAGTATGAAAATGCGGGAAAAAAAAATTGCATACGCACAAAAAGCCCTTGTGCGTGCGTATATGCACCGTATTGAACCTATGAGTAGCGCATCGCCAGCGTATGACCAGCAAATGTCAGCCAAAGAAATATCACTCATACGCTGGTATACGCTGACATACACTAGGGGTACGTTAGGCATAGGTTGTATACCTTTCAAGCACGGTGGCATACGCTGGCATACGGCGAGGCAGAAATTCATGCCAGCGTATGTCCGCATATGACCGGCGTACTCGACTTATGAGTAACGTACCTCTAGCGCCACTCTCGCGTATTCAGCGTATGCCTAGCCTATGCTTAGCGTATAAACCATAAGTATAAAGCATACGTAACATTTTTAGGCATGTTTAAAAATAGATTTCTGCCTCGCCGTATGCCAGCGTATGCGCGCGTATGCGACCGTGCTTGAAACGTATACAACCTATGCCTAACGTTCCCCTAGCGTATAGCTGCGTAGAGCTGCGTATACGTGCATTTTTTTTACATACGCTGGCATACGCTAGTACGATACACTGTAGTGTGACAGGGCCTTAACACAGGCCTGTAACGGTGTGTAACAGGCTACAATGGGAAAGTCTGATCTGCTTGGGTCACATAAGCTTCCTTTCCATTATCTGAAAGCACATCAGTCATGCCACTGGAACAGTCCTGCATGAGCAACGGTAGGAAAGAATAGAAAATGATGTCTTTGCTTTGTTTTCTCCCACTCCACATCTCTCTGTTTTAGCTCTTCCTCATCTTCGCCATTTGTGATTTCTGGTGCTGTTTATAACTGTTAACTGTCCTCTGCCATGTGGCTTTGCAAACCACAGACTTGGCTGTGAGGCAAGGGCCCAGACGAGTACGTCAATTCACCCCCGCTAAGTTTATATATATATATATATATGCCAGACTAGCATGCCTCCAATGAGTTCTTTCCAAAACCACAGTGTTCTTATTATAGCTGGTGGAGACAGGGTGTGGATGTGCACCGCTTGAGTGAATCAACATTCACTCAAGCACAGTGACAAGGCCTTAAACTGGGCTTACTTCACTTGGTAATGGAACAAGCATTTACTGTCTGTTCTCTCAGATAATTCTCTATTCTAAAAACGAATGTAAGGAAGCGATAGCATCGATAACGTCGAGCAATACATATATATTCTATTCATTCCGGGGGTCATTTTATGGATATGTGTAATATTGTACTTTATTGGTATTTGAAATGTGTCATTGGCTGTCATGTCCGCCTTCCTGTGATCTGCTCCAGTGCACTCTTTTCCAAGCCTTGAGAGACCACTAATCTCACAAGTTCAGCTTCTGTGTCTTAATTAAGATTGGTCTGGCCAGGCTTCAAGCTATCCATTTGTAGTTTTACACAATGACGTCAGCTAAATTCCTCTCTTTTACCAGAGCTTCCATTTCCTTGGCATCATTGCTGAGCACCCAAGACAGTGCATCGTCCAGTGTAATGTAATTTAACCTGTATAACCTGTTAATAGAGTGTCGTTGAGAGTGTCGTTGGAGGAACACACTGACAATACAGTGGAACAATACAGTGATATCGTCAATACAGTGATATCGTCCTCTCATTGTCACCTCATCATCAACTACATTCAAGTATTCCCATACTATGTTTGGGAGAAAGGACACAACATTATCCATGAATATTGTAAGCCATGTTTCCATCGCAGGATCTTTCCCTAGGAACGAAGAACATTTGTAGGAACACAGTGGTAGTTTGCAGTGAGGGGGATTATGATAAGAGGCTTTTTTAATATATCCATTATTTTGTGGAATGCCATGACTCATCCCCTTCACATAATCAGTAACACAATCAGTAACAACCACTTGCAATATCCTGCTCCATGTCGGTAGCAGTTAGGCAGTCAGGATATTAGTTGACTTCATTTTTCCCGGTTCAATTGGTCCAGTTCAACAAATATTTGATTTGAATAACGCTTCAGAGAGCAAAACTACAATATCACACGTACCGTGTGGAGGAAGTCAGTGGCTGCCGAGTTCTACGGCAGAGATTCAATGCAGCTATTTCAGGTCTTAGCTCTCTGTCTTATGGTTTTGGCAACACTCTCTATGGGTTATTGGCCACCGTTGTGGCCAATACTGTGTAGCCAATACTTTGGTGAGCATTTTTGATATGCAGCTATCACTGAGGCTAAAAAGTTTATGCTGAACGAAAAGGAATATTCAATGAATCCGCATGTTGGAACCTATGCATGGGCAGACCAAATAGGCCAGGTGAACAGTGGCTACTACAGTACCTCTCCAAACGAGCCCATGCCTCGGCAGTCGTACGGAGATCGTCGTCTCCCCACAAGCCCTTCAAAGCCGACGTGTATTCTGGATTTGCAAGGTTTCTGGACCCGCAAATGCGCGGGTCCAGAAAGACAGAACTCTTGAGTAGTTGTCATATGATATTAGGAATTAAATTAATATCTGATACTTAAGGTTGATGCCACAGCAATTTGAAGACATATTCTCCTATTAAACCCCATTGCAACTGCTCCATGCGACGTCTCCATGTGATGTAGTAGCGTCTAGAGAAATCGTGTTTTGCCATGGCAACGTGAAATACTACACAAAATGGTCAAATAGGGCCTGGGGAGCGTTGTATATCACCAATAGACGTATCTGATGACAATGTGTTTTCGGCCATAGTTTTACTTTGAAATAGTGGCATCTGGGTATCTGAGTGACCAGCAACATGCTAATTGCTCTCAAGTTGTGGACTTTTTTTTTCAAACATGCCTCTGTCTTCTTTACAACACTGACATTCTGCCCGGACACACTGGTTGTCTTTGTATTCAGAAAAATTGCAAATCACAACCTAGCGACTCAAGAAAAGGGAATTCGACGATGGAAACAGAGGTCACACTCTAACATTTCTCATACAATGCTTAATCTTTGTTTACTGACCCTGAGACAAATGTGCCTGTCTAACCTGCTTGCCTTATAATTGAGCCAGTGTCACTAAGCTTTTAACATTGATGGGCTGTGGTGTCTTCACGCAACAGGCCATAGCTCCTCCATATCTACAGCACAACGCTCCGACATGCCCGATTTATAGAACCAATGTTGTTGCCCAAACCTGGCTTGGTGTACTGTATATGTATACAGTATGTATATGCTGTATTATAAATACAGACCAGCCAGTGATGGTGTCATGTGTACCCTACATGTTCTGGTTACAGGGGTCAACACATTAACATCCTTGACTGTACACTGTTCATCACAAGGCAGACTTGTGACTTACCAGAGCATGGCAGAAGGGAGTTTCAACCTCAGATATGAACCAAAATGGGACACAAACACGGCATACTGCCGACATGGAATCAAGCAAAATAACTGGATCAACTGAGATTCTAATAGATTCTACCTGACCTAAAATGTGTGTATGTACATTATATATATATGTGTGAAATGAGTTACTAACATTTGTATGACCATAATCATAACCAGCCAGGTTCTTGTGCTCATGTTTGTTCAGTGTCTGCGGTGGTGAGATAGGCCTAAAGCTAATCTCGTGACCCATGTTTATGCTGCGTCATGTTGTGAGTTGACCACCTGTCATGTCTGTTGGGGTTTTTGCTGCAGGAGAGCTTTAGGGTGGGGGGGGGTCGTCTTCGGTGGCATCCAGCTGGCTGTGTTGTCCGGGTGTCTCATGTCTCTGAGGCTGTCATAGAGGCCTTCGTGACTGGTTTTGGCTGGCTGTTGGTCTCGGAGGTGTTGTGGGCATGGCACCTGGTGTGTGTGTGTATGTGCGTGCTGTGGCGTTTGTTTCTTGTATCCGGCGGTTAGCAGTAGCATAAAGCCTGCAGATGTGCCTGACACTTTTTTGACTTGGCTTATTTTAGTTCTACTGTAGGATTACTCTCTTGATCATTGCATATGTTCTGTGTTTCAAATTCCACACATTGTTTATGTACTGCATTTCATCCACAGCATATACAATGCAACAGTGTATTACTGTACTATAAAATAAAGGGTATTCAACTGCATTCCGTTTCCAATTTTTAACATCGGTTATAATATCCCAGGTCAGAAAGTTGACGAAATATTCAAGAATCAATTTAGTCCTAACGTTGTCAATGGGCGTACTATGGCTTCTTACTCCGCCCCCTCTAGTGACGTGGACCACGTTCTTCGCAAACACACTCTCACATGTGTTCGCTACGAGACGCACGCTGCACATCTCTCTTGAACTTAAGGTACGTTTAATATACTTCATATGAAGCGATTTTCTTACACGCCGCTGGGGGGGTCCGTGTAACTGGGCCGGGTTCTTCTTCGATCGTATTGAAACAACACAACAAACAAAAACGTACTAACAAACAAACAAACAAACAGCTAATTTGCGTTGTAAACATTGAAACCATGGAAAGTACGTTCATTATTTAGCACGAGATGTATTCGTAGCCGGCGCAAGTTACAGCCTACCCCATTCCATGTAGAAAAGTGAAAGATCCGGACGACACATGGGTTCTACGAGATGTCATCATGCGGGCTTTGTTGAGTGGAATGAAATTGAGCGCCAACCAAACACAGAACGCCATCAGCGGAGTTCTCGCTGGTGTGTCTGGGTTTCGTGTTTGTTTTATTGTGCGATTTTAAATGTTAGCCTTATCGAGCCATGTTACCATTCATACTTTAAAAAAAAGAAGCCTAAACTATCTAGGGGTTGATCGAAAGCACGTGGGCGTGGATTGAACCCCGTCTGTACTAGAAGACGTGTATTCAGCGTGGTGGCTTGAATGTAGGTGGATTCCCGCCTGGGACATGTGGATATGTCAGTGTCTATTTATATTCGTCCGAACGTGGTTCAAGAGTGTCTTTGTTTTCCTCGCCAGCTGTGCATCTGCTGAAGACACTCAAAGTGTGCGTGCGTGTGTGTGTGTGGAGGGAGGGAATGGGTTTGAATAGGGGGGGTAAGGTTTTGGCTGAGTGATTCATTTCATGTCTGGTTTGACAAGTAGTTTTGACTAGTTTTGACTCAATCATCTGTTTTTATTTGATGTCACTCCTGATTCATTCTTGATTTTAACTACCCTTAGGTCACGAAACGCTGTCTGTGGGGTTTTTTTCTGACCCTGAAACTCCCCCTAGAAAACGAGTCAAATGATGACAAATGATGACAAATGATGGCTTGTTTTTTGTAGGAGTGCAGATAGTTTCTTGTCAGCAACACTGATCAGTACCACAGGGTCTGATTGTACCCTAAACAAGCTGCTGCTGGAGTTTCGACATGGTGTCTATAGTATATTTGACACGCGCCGCAATAGCTCACAGCACTAAATCATAGGAGGTTAATCAAAGATTAAGATTATTAATAATAAACTTTAATAAACATTGTTTTGTATTACGAATTATTCAATTGATGCATGTTCCTAAGTAGACTGTGTAAACTAAAGTAAACTGCTGCTTCACTTTTCTGAATTAATCACAAAACTAAAATACAGAGATACATTCTGTTGGGCGAATGATACAGTAGATGGCTGTATCTAGTCCGAGTCAGCCTTTCCAGGGTGACTGTACACTTCAACCAAGAAAAGCAATAGGAATGACTCTTGGGCATTCCCTGATCACTTTTTCAGGGTAATGGGAGCTGATGGCTTTTTACTAGCACATTAAGTAGAATTTTTCAGGTTGAACCTGTCCCAGATAAACTTCATCGAGATTGAAATATGCTTTTGTGAAACTCAAGCCAGGCCAAGTAAGCGCTCATCTCAGTCAGAGTTCTGGTTCAAACCAGAAGTGTAAATTGGCCTATGGGGCTATTATTGTAGCAGAGCTATTTACAAACGAGATGGGCCATTTTTGTAGACTGAGAATTGTGATTGTGCACAGCGCATTAATGGATGAAGTATTTTAAGAGCTGTAAATGCATTGATCCTGGTAGGCCTCTCAATTGGCTGTATTTTTACAGTACACATTACACTTTTCTGTGAATTTTATCCGTGTGAAACCTCAGGCCCCCTTTACAGCCCCTTTGCTTTTGTTGTGGGAATGCTTTATTTCACCTCGCCTTCTGTGTATAAGGGTAATTTTCCTTCTGCCTTTATTCCGGCATCTGCAATGGTGCTGCAAAGTCTCTGTCTACCACAATGCCACTGCCGTGGCTGCTATGGGTTTTCCCGGACACTGGGAGACCTGGCGGAGTTCTCCTTTGCCGTTCGTACCCAGCCTCTATTTTGGGAAGAGTGCACAGGTACTATTAAATAGCATTCCGTTAATTGCACTCATTCCATACACAAATTCCAGGCATTTTTGCCACTCTGCTCCCCTTGCCCTTGCCTGTCAACACTAACCACGCCCCCTCATGGCAAAACTAAGTTGAATCTCGTAATCGCATGCACAAGGAATTTGACCTGCTTCTTCGCTCAGTACTGAATAGACATGAATGTCACATTTGTGTTTGCGGATATGTTTGTGTCCAGGGCTCGAACTTAAGGATCTCCTGTTGTCCCGGGTCTGAATTAAAATAAATAAAGATTGGGGAGGATGAACATCTGAAAGTAGAATTTGAAAGTAGAGTGGATAACGATCATGAGATGGCTCTTTCTTTTCCAACGAACTGCTTTGAGTTCGGCGGGGTGGCTCGTGGTCAGCCTGCTCAAAGACGGTCTGTTCTTTCCCTGTGTCGAGTTGTGATGGTCCTGGGGTTTGGAACTCAGTGGTAAGCGTCTGTGTGGTGTCAGCAGTTTGGGGCAGAGCGGTTCGTCAATGTCGGATTTCAAAGGGGTATCGACCGCCCTTTATCCTAAGAAAATAACCGCATGGCTCGCAGGGAATCGCCCAACGCTTACGGTTATCCTAGACTGAGCTAAAAGGGATTTTGCACGACAGCGTGGATGGTAGGGTCAAAAACGAAATGAGGTACTTACTCCTCAAACGTAGCTTCTTGAGTCTAATAACCAGATAATTACCACTACAAAATGCGTAATCGGGCGGAGCCGGCTAGCCAGGAATCGGGCGCAGGACCGAGACTGAAGGACACAAATTTGGACGACGACCAGAGGGAGTCTTGACCAGTTGGCGGTGTCCGCCAATGAGGTGAAAGAGGGCTGGTGGTCGGGGCGAGCGGAACCTTGGTAGGCGACCCTGTGGTAGGGCATGAAGCAGAGGGGTAATAGAGCCGGAACTATTCTCGAGAGCGGATTGATATCGGTGAGGTGACGGAGGTACTCCCCGCTGCGTATACCATTCATTCAACCAATGAGTTGGACCGACATCACTGGGCAGACTTCTAAGCCACACCCCCCATCTTCCAGAAGGGCGGCGTGAAGGCGAGCCGGATTATGGGTCTCCCTGGCTGTCTCCCAGGTGGTTAGGCCCGGGAGAGAGTCTTTCATCTCTATGGATAACACGCTCTGGTATCCTGGTGTCCCCTGAGGGGTTTAAGTGTGATTGGATCTTTGGTTAACATAATAGTGGACTGATGATTCACTCAGCACAAGGTGTGTAAGGGCAGTGAATGAAAGATCTTGGGGAACCAGTATTGCGGAGGCCAGTATTAAGGAGTTGCATGTTTACCAAAACGCACCAAAACTCAATGAATTTACTTGCACAACGGAAAGCTGAAATTCATGCTGGCGCAACAAAATAAGCACTGTAGCAGTACGGTTCACATGGCTATAAGAGATCATCCTTTTCATTGTTACTGAAAATGTAAGCCCTTAATGCATACCTTGCACCAGAGTCCTGCACCGGTCTGATTTTCAAGACCCGCGACGTGCAATACCGAACCCGCCCCCAACCCGCATATCCTATAATTGTCACGACCTGTGAAAACGTCTCATAATGACAACTATTTGGCTCAAAGCGAGTCGGATGGAATCCTTTCACTGTCATAGGACGCCATCTTTGCCGCAACCATAAGTTCTATTACTGTGAGCTGGCAGCGCCTGGGGAGCAACAACAGGTGGTAGGACCACACGCATTCGCAGAGCGGGGCCTGCGAGTGCTGACGCGTGCAGCGCGTAGGAATCGCCCGTCATCTGCTGCATCACTCACTACAGAGTACCAAACTCCCTCGGGAAGCACTATCGGCACAAGAGCTGTGCGTCGGGAGCCTCGTGGAATGGGTTTCCATGGCCGATCAGCTGCACACGAGCCTCGCGTCACCATGCGCGGTGCCAAGCGTCGGTTGAGGTGGTGTAGCGCATGCCGCAACTGGACTCTGGAGCAGCGGAAACGTGTTCTTTGGAGTGATGAACCCAGACACAGGCAGCGCGTATTCACTTCAATATTGAATTTACTGCTGAGTTAGACAGGTAACAGGCAGGTAACAGGCAGGTAACAGGCAGGTAACAGGCAGGTAACGGGTAAACGGGGAGCAGGAACATACGAACATGAAGGCGGTTACTCACTGACAAACGACGGTTAGGATCTGACACAGAACGCAGGATTAAAACAAAATAATTAGTGAACTTAAAACATTTAGTGAACAGATACAACCCACACAGAAATCACACCAGCAAGTAAACAAACTATGGAAAGTGGGGTAGGTGGAGATAGAAAATAACAAGACAGGGAATACATAATAACGGCCAGCAGGGGGTCCAAAACAAAGCCACTTTAGGGCAGAGGCAGCTCGTGACACTGGCAGTCTGATGGACGAATCTGGGTTTGGCGGATGCCAGGAAAAGGTTACCTTCCAGAATGCATGATACTGTACTTTGTTGGAGGAGGGATAATGGTCTGGGGCTGTTTCTCAGGGTTTGGGCTAGGCCCCTTAGTTCCAGTGAGGGGTATGCTTAATGCTACAGGATATGAAGACATCTTAGCCAATTCAGCGCTTCCAACTTTCCAACAGTTTGGGTGACAGGCCCTTTGCTGTTCCAGCATGACTGTGCCCCTGTGCACAAAGCAAGGTCCATATAGACGAGTTTGGTGTGGAGGAACTCGATTGGCCTGCGCAGAGCCCTGACCGCAACCCCATTGAAACTTTGGCAGGAATTAGATTGCGAGCCAGGCCTTCTCGTCCAACACCAGTGCCTGACCTCACAAATGCAAATGGAGTTGTTTTGATATTTATGGGAGCATTTACAATTTACAGACGTGTCTACACTAATTATGCCCGGCCACACACAGATTTGGAATACCCATTTGCATATTCTTCACATTCTTCTACATTCACACATCTCAGTAGGCATTTTTGAGATTCTATACACATGTAAACAATCGGATTACACGCACATGAATTGGGCTAGTCCACTCATAATATGTAA
>OMOU01089920.1:0-11831 GCA_900312585.1 Malacocephalus occidentalis
CCCCCCCCAATTATTGTTTGTAACTGAGCTGTGAGCCGTAGTCCTCTTGTCATTCCTGTTGCTAGTCATGAACGGCAATGTGCTTCCTTCCACAGTGAGCTCGTCTCGCCATGGCCTGAAACGCCTGCGCACCGACCTCGCTCTCAAGCCTGGGGTGCCACAGGACTCTGCCCGGGGCCAGGGGAAGATTGGGACCAAGCTCAAGCCCAAGCCCAAGCCCACCGGGAAGGAGCCGGAGCAGGCGAGTGTCCTTCTGTCTGCCCCGGGGACGTGGTGTTCTACTCTTTGATTTTCTGTTTCTGGAAACATCTCATGAGCTCACTTGTTGTTATTCACTTCTTCTGATTGGTGATGATGTGCCAGTAGTGTCTAGAACACATGTGGAGCCACAGACATTTGGAAAGCACTTGGATGTGATATAACTCTTCGATTAATCGAACTACATACTCCAAAAAACCTAACGTGTATTTGGAAATGTAAACTAAACCATCCTTGTTGACAATATTATGAACACAATTGCCAGCTCTTTCACGAGAGTCAGAGTCTCCAACACGTGTCCGGCGGTCTCTTCCTGCAACAACTCAACTCTCGTGAGAGTCAGAGAGTGGAGAGAGGCTAAAGCTAACTCCTCACTGGCTATGTCCCCTAGTCAGCATTGTTCTCGCCCTGTTGCCTCCATGCTGCTACTGGGGACGCTGCTATTCTGCCATGTCTCTGTAAGCATTGTGATGTTGTGGAACTTGGTGCTCTGCAGCAGAAAGGAGTTAGCTTTAGCCTAGCCCCTAGTCTTCCTCTCTCCCACCACCACCTTTCTTAACAGTCTCTACGCTGCCCGCAAGCACTTCCGGCCAGGGTAACCAGGTTGACAGCCTCTGGAGCTCGGATGATATTCGGCCATGACGTCATTTTAACACTGGTGCTCACGCTTGGTGTTCGATGCCAGCTCTATTTAAACAGACCCCATATCATTTTTTTAATTTTTTTTTAATTTCAATGTCTGATTGCTCTTACATAAATTATTCAAAAATAACAATAGATAATCCAATACATCCCAGACACATCCCAGACCAGTGTGTCTTAGTGTGTGACAGTACGCAAAAAAAGATTACAATTATCTTGCCTATCCCTATTGACTACTCGTGCTATCTTGGACCTTGATTCAAAAGTTTAAAACTATCTGCTAAATGTAACAATGACTGTGTGTAACATGTATCCACATAATAAGTATACAACTAATGCCTTTTGCCTATCCATGCTGAAGTGCATGGCATAATATCAAAGCTTACATTCTGGTTCCCCAGGTGACCAAAGGGCCCCCCGCTAAGAAGAAGAAGAAGGGGCCCAAATGGCCCCCCCAGGGGTCTGTGGCTTCAGGTCATCTCATCCACCTCACCCACCTCCCCGTGGATGCCACCCTGCAGGAGGTGGCGGACCTCGTGGGGACATTTGGCAAGAACACCATCAACCTGATGGCTCCTTCCTCTGAGGAAAAGGGAAAGACCCCCACAGAAAGAAAGGTAGTTGGCAGTTCAAGTTCCGCTCAAAGGAAAGCCTCAGTTCAGCAGAAGCAGTTGCAAAGTTCTCTGAAATCACTGGCATCCTTATTCTTATTCCTTATTTGGATCCCCATCAGCTTCCACAAAGTGGTCGCTAGTCTTCCTGGGGTCCACACAAAAACAATAACAAATAAAACAAACAATTATTAAAATCACACAGTATCAATAAAACAAGGAAAAACAAGCCAACCCAGTAAATAAGTAAAAATTACTCTACTCTCTTCTGAAACAATTTTGCATGAATAACAGAAGACACGGGTTTAATCTACAATGAGCCATCATAATCGTTTATGCATCTCACACACATTAGCAAGGAAAGAACAATAAAGCGCTAATCTGGCTGCTCTGTTCTGTGGCAAATCATTTATGAAAATTGAAAATAAAAGTGAACCCAGAAAACTGTCAGTAAAACTGCCATTAATAATATACTCGCTGTGCTTTGAAGAGGTAACTGAAGCGATGACTCTTCATCCAAGCAAAGAGCTAAAGGTGAAAAACCATAAAATTTGAGTTTGGCAATAAGAATACTGTGGTCAATAACATCAAAAGCTGCAGTAAAATCATGTAGTACAGCTTCAACTACATTCCTGTCATCCATATGTGTTAACCATATGTACTAACGAAGTTCTAGTAGAGTGCCCTGGCCTGTAAGCGTGCTGTGCTTTTGTAAGTAGTCAATTTCTACTAAAATAATGTAACATTTGATCAAATATTATCTTCGCTAGTATCGTACTCCGCATATGGAGTATACAAAATAGGTCTACAATTGGAGGTAGTACAACCTGCTTTTCCAGGGTAGGGTATGATTTTGGACACTTTCCATAGTTCCGGGCTATCTATTATACATTATTATTGTACATAATTGGTTTAGAAAGCAGCCTAGCTGCAATTGAATGATTTTTCCATCAAGGTTATCTATACCAGGAGATGCCATCTGAGAGAGAGAGCAACATATGGTCGACTGTGTCTTTGTTAACCTTATCAAATGCAAAACATGTTTTATCCCCCATGATACTGTTAACGGTGCGTGCTAGCTCTTAAGCTGTCTACTTTGTTGATGAAGAAGTTGGCCTGGTGATGAACTGACATTCCACATACTTCCACATCATTTCATTGTTATTCTGCTTGTGCAATTCAACTTGGTAACTGTATTTCTCATTTTACAATAACAGCTTAGATCTCAAAAGCACCCAGATGTATTAGCAGCTAACTTGGCCTTATATTTTTGCAGCATTACAGATCTCAACTCATCATCATTCCATGGTGCATGGCTGCTCTTTACAGACCTTTTTCTAAGTGGAGCATGCTCGTCCACCAACATCACTAATTTGTCCATGACAATTTTCAGCAATGTTGTGCTCATTTTCATGTCAAACACCAAACTACTGTAAATCATTAACATCTTGAGTCAGCATTCAGTCTTTTATATGACCTGTGGTAAACACAATCCTAATGCCAGCCTTGGGCATTTTAGTCTTTCTTGTTAAAGCAATCAAATGATGGTCACTCAATCCCACCGCCATTGATACTGCCTGTGAACGCAGCTCATGTACTGTATGTTCGTGACAATATGAGCAATACAGGTTGAGTTATTAACACCACCAATGGATGTAGACATTCTTGTCATTTGAGTCACAACCTGCACAAGATTACAAGCATCTGTCATAGAAGTCAAGTTCTTACTTCATGGACAATTTTTAGAATGCCAGTCAATATTCAGGTCACCAAGAAAGGAGATATCCTTACTTTCATCTGTCAATATATCTAGATTTTCACGTATTCTATCCAAATACTTCACATTCAAACAACCAACTAGAATAGGCTTACAGTATGGAAGATTGATCTGTAGCCATATTACTTCAATGTCAGTACACATAATATCATTCCCTAGTGCATCTGAAATGTGTTCCTGAACGTAAAATGCAACTCCACCAGCATATTTGTCCCCGTCTCTTCTATATAACCTATTTCCTTTGACAGCCAGCTCAGAATTATCAAGTGTAGTATCCAGGTTTGTTTCTGACCGCGCTAAACATGAATATTGTTTGAGGAGCAGATCCTGGTAATCTCATGAAACTTATTCCAGAGGCTCGATATACTTAAGTGAGCTAATACCCCTATATCCCTTCGTTCCTAAACAAATTAAAAAAAAACTAACAGTATAAATAAAACAAACAGTATAAAAAAAAGTTAAGAATAAGACTACATCCTTTATAAAAGAAAAGTTTAACCTTGAGGTGCTTAAAGCCAGTGATTACGTTTGTCCACTCCTGGGCATGATGACCAACTTATCATACTTCAGGCTGGCTATATCATCTCTTTCTCGGGCAGCTTTCAACTTGGGCAGCAGCTCTTTCGTCCTCAATTGCACAGCTTCTGAGATGTCTTCATTTATATAGATGTTTGTGCCCTTACATTTTTTGCCAGAAGAAAGTATAGTCTTTTTACATGTAAAAAAAAAATCTCCCTAGGCCCATCCTGGTTTTGGCCGATTCTCTGGGCACGTTCAATATCCATATATATGCCATCTTGTCCCAGGTTGCTTGAGAGGATTCTTCGAATCTTCTCTGATTTACTCCAGTTCTCTCGTTTCTAGTCTGCAATCCTATCAATTAACATGTTTCTCGTCCTGCACTGATTTTCAATGTAGTCCAGCTTGGTAAACATTCAATAATTTCCATTTATGAGAGGATGTGTGTCTGTATGCGTGTATGTCTAATTGGATTTTCTCAACAACCGTCTATCCAATGGAATTCACACTGTTGGGCTGTTTCAAACAGCCACGCTTGACTACTACTAATAAATGTTTTAAATGCGCAACAAAATGTACTTGATGATATTCTCTTTATAATACTGGACACCATGGATTGATGTTTTTCTCCCCTCCCTCCCTCCTCTCCCTACATCATCCCACCACCAAGGCATCGGTGTATATGCCAAAAGCTGAGGAAGCCCAAGCTCTTGTGGACTGCAACAGCCTCCGCATCCGGCAGCAGTCAGTCACCGCCACATTAGCCAAGGTAGCCAAACACTACGACCATTCTGATCTTGTGTTTTCACATTCAGTTTTTCTCTGAAGATTGGTCTGACCAGTTATCTGATGTGGCCCAATCCGCTTTGGCCCAATCAGCGTCATAGGAGGTAACTACTGGCACCTACAGGCTAGGTGATAGACAGATGGCTCATCAATCACTTGCCAAGTCATTTCTGAAAGTGCCAGCCCTTTTCCAAACCATTTCAAAGGAAGATTTCCAGGTGGTTCTGTGTAACAAACCATCTGGCGTGTCAGGTTATATTAGTGCCAGCAACACATTATTATGAAGCAGTTGGTACCAGCAATTGTGTACTATATTCTGTTACTGTTGCGTGGACTTAATGATTGGTTCCCCTTTCATGAGATACAACATACGTACAGTAGTATGGTGAGATGTATTCTTTCAGAAAACAAAGTCCTTATGGAGTATGCAATTTTTTTTCCCCTCCAGAAATCTGTTGAAGCTACATCAACCCCCGACCTGAAAGGGTATGTGGTATCAATCGTTTGGTAACAATTTGCATGCTCTCTGCATAACTGGCTGCTTCTAAAGTTGTTTCCTTACAGAAAGCTTGGTGGTGAACCAAAGAAACCTGCAGTCATTGGCAAAGGTAAAACACACAGACACAGGGAAAAACATTCATTTAAATGTGTCTATTTTGGTAAGATTTGCTGCAGTTAATGCCCTGGTTGTTTTATTGGCATTAACAGTGTCTAAAAAAAAACTTGTTTTTGTTCGAACAGGCAAAGCTCCACTAAAGGCTTCCAAAGAGGTATGTACTTGGTACATTCATCCAAAAATGTCCAACATGACTACCCTATAAAACATTCTGTTTGGCTAAAGAAAAAAACACCAAAGATGAATTTGTAGTTGTATTTTCACCCGAGATTTGGCAAAAAACGAATGACGTCAGTTGATGCAATGTTAAGGATTGATGTATTTTGTCGTTGAGCATCATGTCCAATTGTCACCTTTCAGCCACAGAAGGGCATTGTGCTGATCGTAGGACTTCCGAGGACTGAATGGACAGAGGCTGACATCATCGATCTGGCCCAGCCTTTTGGAACACCCTCAGATATCGTCATAGCGAGGGAGCGCCGAAAGGTGAGTTTCCGGACAAGCTTGCCTGCCAAAAGGCTCTGATATGAATTATGGTGGCCACTCTGGTTTTCTGTGGACTGAGCATCTTTGAAGATATGTAATTAGCAAAAAGCCATAGACTGTAAAAAAAAGATGGGTTTTTTTTGCAACCAGCCATGACAACAATCCGTCTTTGGCACAGTGTGACGTTGAGGGCGGGACTTGAATAGCTGCCTTCCACCAGTCTGTACAAAACCACCAAGAGGCTGTTAGAGGAACTACATGCTAGTCTCTACCGTAAACCCCCTAGAGGCCGTTCGAGGAACTACATGCTAGTCTCTACCTTGAACCACCTAAAAGCTGTAGAGGAACTACATGTTAGTCTATTCTGTGAACCACCTAGGGGCCTTGAGAATAACTACATTCTAGTGTGCTCTTCAGCATGAGCCTCCCAAACAGATGGCCATGCTGTAAACGTAAACACTCCGTTGTTGTTGTTGTTGTTGTGCCAGGTGCTGCTATGGCTACCGGACGTGGAGACTGCAGAAGAGATGGTGAAGGTTCATAACTTTAACCCAGTCCAGATGGATGAATGTCAGCTGAAGATGATCAGCCTCAAACTGCCCATTACTTTAAAAACCCCAGTAAGTGAGTTCTCCTTCCTCCCTCCCTCCCTACTCTTCTTCCTCTTTGCAGCCACCCCCCTCTAGTCTACCTTCTAGGGCTAGGCAACAGATCTTCAACAGACTTCAGGTCAACATTAAGTTTATTAAAATCTTTTGAACATTAATGTGAGAATTTTTGAATGTCTGTTTCGATACATGTTTGGTTCATTGTCCAGCCCTCCTCTCTTGTCTAAAGACCCTTTCACACATAAGTTACTGGGATGACCGATCTGGCACCGCTAGTGATTTTCGCTGTTAACACACGCAGCTACATTCCATAACATTTCCGCCTTTCGCCCTTTCACGCGTTGCATAGTAATGCCAGAATAGATGTTCAGGGGATGGTCCAGCAAAGGGCGGTAATGCAACAATTATGGATGTCACCAAAATAAAACTCAACAGAAGAAAAAGTGAGGGGAACTCCCCAAATTCCTGAATCTGTCCAGTTTCCAGCCTTTCTTGAAAAAAACTGAACTTGTAGTTGTATTGATATTGCACTCAAAGCAGTTATTCACACATAATTTACTGTAAAATTGATTTTATTCTTACTGTTGTGCAGGTGGCCTTGTACAATCTTTTCAGGTACAAGGGACCAGAGGTGAGTTTGAGTCCCTGTTCCCTCCCAGTACGCTTATGATTTTTACAGATGCTAGTTTGGTATTTTGGAATTTATTTATTTACCTATTCTACAGAAACCGCTCACTCCTATAGGCTGGAGCAGTATATTGGTGATCACCAATGTACCTGACACGCCCACAGGCCCTGATGAAGTCCTCAAATTAGTCAGGCGATTTGGAACTGTACAAAATTCCATAGTGCTCAATAAACATATGGTAAGACATTATTGTATACTATTATGTGTGGCATTTTATATTTCAAGAACAATATCTGAAAGGCGCTGTTGATTTGATTGGAGAGTTGTAAAGAGATGGCATAAATGAGAGCAAGATTCTCAACAACCCAAAAAAGTCTCCCTTTTCTCTGCTCCCTCTCGCTTTGCATCCATGTAAACATGTATTTCACAAATCCCCTGTGATTGATGGCAAAGTTATATTCTCTGAACCAATCACGGAAGAGATGCCCTCATTGGTCAGAAATGAGCTGGGAGACTCCTACAGAGGCAGACGCAGTCAATTTCATTCACTAAAAGCTGCTAATGGCTCTGCCATATGATAGTTTTTAATAGTTCTTAAATCTTACCTACAGCACCTTTAACATTTAACTAAATATCAAAACGTATTGTGTTATATTGGTTATATTGGTCATTTTTAAAATGTTTTCCAATGTTTTCCAATCCTCCCCAAATATTTGAATTGGTAGACCATCTGTGAGATGGTGTCACCGGCGGTGGCGCTGTTTGTTTTAAAGCGCTTCCAGAAGTTTCCGTGCATCGTCCAGAACAACCCGCTGTGTTTTTCCCGGAAGCCCGACCCCAAGCAGGCCTTGCAAAGCAAAGCCTCCACTGCCTTTCTCAATGT
This sequence comes from Malacocephalus occidentalis, assembly GCA_900312585.1. Lineage (NCBI taxonomy): Eukaryota > Metazoa > Chordata > Actinopteri > Gadiformes > Macrouridae > Malacocephalus > Malacocephalus occidentalis. The sequence goes on from OMOU01089920.1 coordinate 7,815, forward strand.
GGCCAAGGTATGCCTTTCTGACATCCAGCCCACTAGTGGCAGTTAGGGTGTTGTAATCCCCCGTCTGTGGCTTTGTTTAACATGGTGTCCATGGGCAAAGCAAACATTCCCGTTTAAATCTTAAATGTCTGGTTTCCCCCTCCCGACTCAAAAGTGTTCACCTGCAAACGGTGCGGGTAGCCAGAAGAAGCCTGCAGCGGTAAAGCCAGACTCCACACAGGAACAGCAGGAGGCGCCAGGCGGCAGCCTGGATGTTGAGGAGAAGGCCCTAGATGGCCTTACCGTGGATGCCATGGACAGCACGGTACAAATCAAGACGGAAGAACCAGAAGCTGATGGTCAAGTTCCAGAGCCCGCCTGCACCCAAGACCTCCAACCGAACGCAGTGGAGCCACAGAGTGCCGTGGAACCCAAGGCTTCAGTGGGACCACAAGCGTCGGACATCACCACAGCTCCTCTTCTTCCACAAGAGACCAAGATGCCTCAAGCTGATGCTTCCCAGGATGAGGCCCCTGAACTGCCCAAGGTATTTAACTAATTGTTTAAAAAAAGGCCACGCCTGAAGAAATCGAAAGTTTAAATGAAACGTTATGAATCCCAGACCGGATTATCCATGCTTTCTACTATCTGCCAAAAAGTCCAGTATCTGCAAATCATCTCTCCTAACATTTTTCTTCAGGTCACCCCGGCAATGGTGGAGGCTTTGTTGGAGGAATGCAGGACTCGGAGCCTGAGCCGGCAGGGCCAGTCAGGGACAGCAGCAGACCCGCCCTCCTCCTCCGACACCACTGCAGAACTACAGCCAGCCACAGGGGATGTCAGCGAGAAGAATGGCCAGGGCCCAATGCCGGAGAAGAAGGAGCGGAACCGAGGCAAGGAGAAGAGGCCCCAGGAAAAGGAGCGGGAGGCCCGGCGGGAGCGGGACCGGGAGCGGGAGAGAAGGGAGCGGCGGGCCTGGGAGCGTGTCCGGGAGCGTGAATTGGATCGGGAGGAGAGGAGGAGGAGGGAGCGGGAGGAGAGGAGGGAGCGGAATCGCTTGGACCGCTGGAGAGCTCAGCGAGAAGGCTCCTCCGAGTCCAGGTCGTCTGAGGTGTCTGAGGGGAGCCGGCGGAGCTCCAGGAGAGACGCTCTGGAGAGGACCACTGCGACCAAGGTTAGGAAAATATCAGGACCATCAGTGGATTCAAGATTTAAGATGTTTATTTGTCACATCCACATACACGTTAAGTGGTGACGCTTAGCGGAATGTGCAAAAGAATAATACTAATAACACCAATTGGAGGGATCAGAAATGGAAGGATCAGAATATTTACAATCAGCCACGCACATTTTTTTTTCCCCCGATTATTATTTGGGCTGGCCCAATAACTAATCGTGATGCTAGATGGAAGGGCCCTTTCACACCTGAGCTGTTTGGTCTGTTTTAATCAAACTCTGGAGCGTTTCCCCCGATAGTGCCGTTCATTTGGGGTGGCGTGAACGCTTATTCAAACTCTGGTGCGGATCAAACAAACAAACTGGTCTGCTTTAAAACGGGGGTCTCAGCCCGCTTCCAAGTGAACTACGGTTCGGTTCGCACAGTTTGAAATGATTCCATCCACGCGTTTTGAGCCAAATACGTGGTTGACCAGTGGGTGATCATTATGAGACGTTTTCACTTTACGTGGTTATTATAGTATATGCACCTTCAAGGATCTTGTACCGTCGGGTTGTGGAACTAGTGGCAATATGTGCGGGTGGTGGGCAGGGGTGTACAGGGAGAGAAATTCAGCCCTGGCTACAGCTCTCTCGCTGGGTGCTGTGTGTGTGCCACGCCGATGGGATCGTGGCAGGATCACAGAGACAAGTTTGTGGGATCACACACTAGGTCGGTTAATAGCATTTCTTGAGGGCCTGCTAATGCGGCAGCCCACCGGGCTTTGTATGCCCGATGGCCAGTACATCGCTGGTGGCGGGCGGCGAGCGATCCCCTCGGTTGCCAGGCGTTTGTTTATAATATTTGGTTTGCTTGACAAAGTCCAGCATCAACGATAACCACACCACATGAAACTGCAACCAAGTATCAAATTCACCCCTGAATGGCACAGTCTACCGAAATATAGGTGTGAAAGGGCCCTAAGATGGCGCTGCCGATGTCTGCAGATGTGTTTTGGTGTGCACTGCTTTGTCTGGTTTTACACGTTATATTAACGTTACATTTACAGACGCTTTGATCCTAAGCAACTTACAAAGAGTACTTTTTTCTTTTAAGGAGACGGCAATATATCGCTATGGTACATAAAGTATTGAGCAGGTTTCAAACAATCATAGTTGCAAGACTAATAGAATGAGTTTCATAATCGCTAGGTTGGAGCAGAAGTGCCATTCTGAGTGCAGTACCAACATCTAAGAACCTACAATATGCTAAACAATATTCAATAAATATGAATCATTCCAAGACCTATAAACATGCAAAAGGTTTAACCCGTGACTCGCACCTCCCATGGACACTATTGCATAAAATGATTGTCTTTTCTGAATTGCTTGTTTTTTTGTTGTTTTTTGTAGTTTTTTTAATTTATTTTTTTAAAGAGAATTTCTACTCTGTTTCATGTTCAATGTTATGCACCAATTCCACAGAATCACATTCCTCTGTTTCTTAAAAAAAAAAGAGTTCAGTTCGGCTGAATAATGATGCCAATACTGCCAATACTTACACCACAATTTGCCCCTGAAAAAGCTAACCTTGCAGATTCACATTCTGAATAGCTGGATACACTTAACATTGGGTCTCTGTGAAATGACATTCTTTGTGGCCCTAAGGTGGGGGAGGAGGAGGGTGAAGAGGAGATGGATAGCTTCCCATTCGACCTTGACAACTTTGTGACGGTGGATGAGGTGGGGGACGTGGCTGACCTCCCAGGCATAGCGTCTCTTCCCAGCGCCATTGAGACAGAGGCATCAGAAGACTCTTCTGCAACCGTTCAGGAGGACACACCCCCACAGGTACTGCAGCATTTTTGTTCATCACAAACGCCACAAGTGATGTTGTTTTATGAATCACTTAAACAAATACAAAAAACATGAGGGGGCAATATCAATGACAACACAACAAACAACTACCAGGCTCAACCGAACAAGATCAGCAAAAAACAACAATGATATCATGGTTTTTAAACTCAATAAATCAAGCACGTTGGATGACAGGTTTCCATACAATACTGGCTTGGACCTTTAGTTTAGTGGTTTTACATTCAATATGAATGGAACTGATACAATTAGAAAAATCTACACTGAACAGAAATATAAATGCAACACTTTGTTTTTGCTCCAATTTTTCATGAGTTGAAATCAAAAATCTAAGACTTTTTCTATGTACACAAAAGACCTATTTATCTCAAATGTTGTTCACAGACTTGTGCACACGTCTCCTTTGCCAGGATAATCCGTCCACCTGACAGGTGTGCCATAGGCTGGTCACAATAAAACTCTAAAATGTGTTATTTTATCACACGGCTCAATGCCACAGTCATTAAGTTTTGAGGGAGCATGCAATTGGCCTGCTGACTGCAGGAATGTCCCCTAGAGCTGTTGCCCGTGAATTTGAATGGTCATTTCTCTGCCATAAGCTGTCTCCAAATTCGATTCTGAGAATTTGGCAGTACATCCAACCGGCCTCACAACTGCAGACCACGTGTAACCACGGCAGCCCAGGACCTTCACAAATGCTCACCTTCGATGGCGTCTGGCACTTTGGACTGTTCTCTTCACGGATGAATCCCGGTTTTCACTGTACCGGGCAGATGGCGTCATGTGGGTGAGCGGTTTGCTGATGTCAGCATTGTGAATCGAGTGGCCCATGGTGGCGGTGGGGTTATGGTATGGGCAGGCATATGCTATGGACAACGAACACAGGTGCATTTTATTGATGGCTTTGTGAATGCACAGAGTTACCGTGATGAGATCCTGAGGCCCATTGTTGTGCCATTCATCCATCATCATCACCTCATGTTGCAGCGTGATAATGCATGGCCCCAT
>OMOU01089921.1:0-12352 GCA_900312585.1 Malacocephalus occidentalis
AATAACCTGGCAAATGTCGAAATGTTTTTCTTAGCTTGTCAACATGACGCAATACTCTGAATGAAATGTTCCTACTACCATATGGCTCTGGTTTCAAACTGCGAGGTGGCAACATCAAAATAGCCTTCGATCCGCAGCTTGGCTTGCTGTGTTCGTTGACGTTCCCAAAGTCACTCAGCATGTGTTTGTCTGTTAATTGGCTACTTACTTTTGGCTACTTTTTTAGTTCAATGCAAACTCATCAAATATTTGACTTCTTTTTTGCAATTATTGTACTAATATCAGTTTTTATGTATTTGTTAAATATGTCATTAATATTTTTTATGAATGATTTTCAGAATTTCTATGTATTTTGAATGTCAACATATATTTGATAAAAGAAATATATCTTAATCAATTTTTGTATATTTTGTAATATGTTGAATAATAATGCAGGCTCTATAATAATGCAGGTTCTGTCGTGGGGATCAGTGATTTATGATGATTTATGTGTATGATGGCAACAATGATTAATGATATATATATACTACTACTTTTATATTTAGTTACAGCATGATGGCAACAACTTAAGTGTGCTGAGTTTACTGTTGTGAAGCAAAGCAGTTAAAGCAGCTAATTGATTAATTGATGAATGCACCGAGGTACCAGTACTGTCACGATCGGCCTCTGCCCTGAATTATCTCTTTTTGAAACTCCCTGCTGGATGATTTATCCCCTGTCTTGTTGTGTTCAGTCTCCGCCTTCCCCAATTGTCTAAGTTCACTTCCTGGTGTGTTTTCCGTGTGTTTTCTGTATGTTTTCTGTGTGTTTTCTGTGTGCCCGCAAGCGAGCGAGCGAGCTTTTAGTGTTTATATGCGCAGCCTACGTTTGGGCCCTTTTCCCCACTGTTATGACAAGCACAACCTAATAGACGGTGACCATGGCTGGATCAAGTGACTCAACGTACTTCACTGGGCGCATGGGGGAGACAACTTCCTCTTCCACGGGCGTATCCTGTTCTCTCTGGGCCGGGTTCCAGGGCCCCCGGGTGCCGGTGGGACCCATGCCAGGCCGCCACCAGCAGCACTTCACACCGCCCGTCTAGATTACAGCAGCATCTTATGTATTTCACATTTTATTAGCTGAGAGCACACAGTGCCAAAGAATGCGCCGTGGTGTTTGTATGTCCAGTACACACCACCATTAAGAGTGTGACTAAACAATATTCTCATGTTATATTTGCATTTAATTAATTGTAATTGTTTGTTATTTAACTGCATATTTCAGGTACTGCAACGCAGATACCTTTGCCATCTGATGTACGTAATATTGTATTGCATAATATCTCTTTTAGGTCTAGTCACCAATAATACAATTATGAAAAAAATTGAATAACAGTTGGATACTATTTATGTGCTTCGGTCAATCATGTATGATTTAGATAAACAAATCACACTGACTAATTTCTTCTCCTTTATTATCATACAGCAATTTAACATGATTACTATAGAAAAGTTAGCATTGTGTAGCTGATAGTATCCTACCAATGCAAGCAGAAGTCGACATTACGAACCATTCTGGCCTTGATGTATTGGACGCCAGCTTGGCAGTAACTGGGCCATTATAGGTCAGACGGGCCTCACTGCAATCTAAAACTGCATCTTAAACAACCTCAACCTCAAGTGTTTGTGGTTAGATGTCTGTGTTGGTTAGCTATTATAGGAGATATTTCTAAACACACATTCTTAGTTTTGGAAGAACGAATATGTGTTGATGTCTGACATTTTGAATGAATGACAAAAGCGCTTAACATTTCAATGCCATTACAGCCTCAAAAGCTACTGGGGATAGTAAAAAAAATGTACATTACAGCTAAGTTACGCAGTGAAGTAGTTCATTTTGCCTCAAATGTTCAACTACAGATGCTACTCGACGGGGCGTGCAGGCGGCCTGCAGGACTGTCATAACAGTGGCCATAGTAGCTACATCTTCTGGCTGCAGCTGTCACTGCTCTGTTGTATGGGGATGACGATCTCCGTGGTGGGGTGGCTGCTCGCTGTCCCCGCGACCGGGGCCTCCACGGACAGCACGCCGTCCCCAGACAGCAGGGAGCTGATGTGTTGCAGATCCACCCCCTGTGGCAGCCTGGGGAATCACAAAAAACACCTTGGTGGACCGATCATCATGCATTAAGCATGTCACATCTGTCTGTTTCTTTTTTTAGATTGATATTGTTTTAGACTATTTCTCGTTCCCTTTTTAAAAGTTGAATTATAATTATAACGTACTTATATTTCCGGGTAAAGTTCCTTGAAACTGATCCATGCACATCCTGTCTTTCTTCATGTTTTCCTGATTAAAATAACAAGCATAAACAGGGTGTGTGAGGAAATAAACATTGATATTGGATTATATAAAATCATTTCAATGTTTTATATTGATTATATTTCTATATACATTGAATACATCGATATGAGGTATAAATGTGCTGTTCACATTTATACCTCATATCGATGTCAATGTATTTTTGTAATCAGACCAAACCTATCTCAGGAGAAAGGAATGCATTGTGGGTACCTGATATTTCCAAGTAGCCCATCTTGGTGGTTATGGCGATCTCCTCGGGCGAGAAGTGACTGACGTCCAAGCAGATCCTCCAGGAGTCCTTGCCTGCCCTGATCTCCGACACTCCGCCCGACAGCTGCCTCAGTCCGGCCACGGGCGGAGGCTGCTGCCCCCCGAACGGGGCCAGCAGGGGGGACTGAGCGTACCCGGGCCAGGAGAAGCCCGCCAGGCGCCGCTTGGCCCAGTCGATCCAGGTCAGGTCGTTGGGCTCCAGGAACGGCGGCAGGCCAAAGTCCTGGCCGAAGATCCGGTTTGGCTGTGTCCAGTTGGGGAACGGCTCCCAGTTCACATCGCGGCGAAATATGGGCCGCGATAGCACCTTGTTCTGTGGATCCTCCATGTCCTGGAACAACCGCGAGGATGCAGAACCTGCTAGAGTTCCCAGCACCACCCTGATCAACTATAGGTCCCCGCTCAGATTTATGGCGTAACACGATTAAATGTGGCAGCTATATTTCTTTCCCAAAAGGGCCTGAAACTAGTACATAATGGCTGAAGAGGTTGCTAGCCAGCTCTGTGCACTGCAGCTGATAATCACGCCTTATATAACCAGCCAACCTACTTTAACACTTAGAACTGAGCCAGCAAACCTCACGTATGGCATAAGCTATTATGTCATGTGCTCGCACATTACTCCGCCATTGACCGCATCGAATGGGATAATGCTAATTATTTATATTTATTACCCTGGGGTGTGTATGGCAAATTGTTGCTGAATGACTCGGGAACCGCATTCAGTCAGTGTGCTCTGCAGTCTGGTCACATACTGCTAGGCTTTGTTGCTTTGTCATAGCGATTGTGGCCTCGTGTCCACGGGGGGACCAGCAGACTCAGTTCACCAGAGAAGAGACCAGAGACACTTGCTTTGTAGAATACTAATCCTGAACACAGCTTGAACCCGACGCCAGCCAGCTACCTTGGGATCGGTGTCGGGGTCAAGGCGTCAACTTCACGGCAGCGCCCCGGGCTGACTTGGTGCGCGGGTGACAGAAGCGATGCTGGGCGGCTGACGCGGTGGACAGGTCATGTGGAATGTGTTATGGAGAGTATCGAGCATGGGCGTCACCCGTCGTCATAGCGATAAGACAATAAACGTGCCCTGTGTAGCAATATGCTATAAATAATCATACAGCCTGTTTGGATGTTACTGTATGGTAGAGAGCCAGATCACTGCGGGTTTGCCCTGATGAGGTTTACAATGTTACATACGCAGGAAGGTAGCACACACATAAGAGTTGGGTATTTATTTAACTTTTGCCAGCATTTCATTTTATTACTTGGCCTCTTTGTTGTTTTCACCATCATCTTGTCTAAGCAATTAAAACATGTACATCATATCTCGTTATCTTACGAATTAGATTTGGCTGATCTCATCAAAATAATGACCTAATTTCAGACAATTATATTTGGCTGTAGTGCGATAAAGCAAGCAGGACTTTACTCATTCTTTTATAGGCTGACGATTAATCCCATGATTCCTAAAGTACAATGAAAAACGGATCAATAATCCATAGACGTCCATAAGAGTACATGTGTTACATAGAAATTAATTATTTTCATGGCATGAATGCACAGTGTGACAAATAGAGACCAATGCCAATCCACCACACGTCGTCAGCTTCATAACGTCAGTATGAAGTGCCACTTTAACAGCCCGCATGTCTCTCATATCTGGAAGATTAAGATTAAGATTGAAGTGTGTGATATCGCTGAATAAGCATATAAGCATCGTAAAGCCAATGGATGCCATGAAATGGAATGTATTGCTTGTTAGAGCCTTTAGGAAGTAAACGTGAGTGAAATTATTTTCATACTAGACATTTTTAATGGAGGGCCGCCGTGCACGGGTGTACAGGCATGGTGTTAACTGCGACAATAAAGACGGGGGGTTGTCCGTCCGGTAATTATTATTATTATTATGTTGACATTGAAATGTAAAAGCGAGAGCATTGGTCTTTCTTAAAACATAATGAATGTGATTTATGATATTTATTTATGAGATAAATATGAGCGTAGCATATGTATATATATATATATGTTGATATGAAATAAATAAGCTTAACTGAGTAGATATTCGATATTCATTTGGGATATCATTTTGGATCCCTTTGGTTCTTAACCACTTCTACGTAAAGTTAGACGCTCATCTTGCACTGAAATCCTGACCTGCAACTTTGCCCTCATGTCGTCTAGAAGGACTGACTGGCAGTCAGGTCCCTCGCCTTCCTGAATCAGCCAGAGAACACAGAAACACACGAAGAAACGGAAACTTTAGTTGAAAAAATATGAGTGCATTGCATTTAATTTGTTGTGCTATTGAACTGTTTCAATAGGGTTTTTGTTTTTCCTTGAATGTACTGAACAATACAGTGTATCTTGTATGTACTAGTCTTAATATATAAGCATACTGTTTACCTTTTTCGTGCTCTGGATTTGAGTATGAGCGTTGTTACTATGAGGATCAGTGCGATTCCTCCTATCACTGATCCCACCACAACTCCAACGGTGTTATCTGAAACACGAAGGAGCACAGTGACTTCTTACATACCAGCCATATGTGTGGGAGTCAGGTTATCATGACTTAACAGCCCCCTGCACCACCAGCATCCACGTCCAGCTGGTCACATGACCCTCTGGTTGCACAGGAGAGCCTGGTGGAGGAGAAGCCTAACAACCAATCGGGTGGCTATTGGGCCATGATTGGCTGGGTTGGTCTCAACGCGAGTCAGCCAGCTAAACCAGTAAAAATAATGCATTGGTACCACTGCCCCATCGTCCAGGAGACTGGATGGCATCGTTCTGATGTCAGTACTTCAGGGTTAAAATACTCCCCCCCTCCCGCGCCTCATGATGGATCACAGATAGTCTACGAGACACTGGTACCTGGAACCACGCAGGCGGTGCTGCCCCCGGACCAGAGGCCGTCCTTCAGGCACGTTCGCTGTGCGGATCCCCTCAGCTCATAGCCGTGGTCACATGTCAGGTTCACCGTGGCACCCAGCAGGTACCTGGTCCCAGACTTCTTCCCATTGCTTGGTGGGGACAGCCACCCACAGGAGACCACTACCACAGAATGTGACTGTTGTTTCATCTGGGCACATTTTATTCTATTTATTTATATATACTTCACATTTACAAGTTCATATAAACCTTATTTATCCAGTTAGAAAACATTGACATGAATATCTCTTTTTGCACGGGTAAGCTGGCCAAGAGAGCAGCACAGCAGGAGGTAAGACGCAACAAAATAACAAACAAACAGAACACACAAGACAGGGAAACATGACAGCACATCAAGTGTGATGGTATTCTGCTCCCAAACCTTCAGGCGGGCCACAGACAGCCAGCCAGGAACAAAGAACATTGATGTGTGTCACCTGGCTTCAGGTCCTGCACCAGCGAGAGGTGACTCAGGAAAGATGTCTTTGTTGCGTAACCCAGCGCTGGACTGCGGCCCACCAGCACATCATACCTGCAGCACAGATCAGAACAGAGACATTCAGAACCCCATTGCGCATTGTTATTCATATTATGTATTGTGTACTATTATGTATATCTGCTTTCAAAGAAAAAGACACTGAACTGTGTTTCCATGTGCATGCCGATGTAGTGGCTACTGTCGCTTTCAGTGACATCGTTTGGCCATCTTTTGTCGGTGTGATGTGTGATGGGCCGAGGGATTGGTGGACAGTGATGTCAAACCTGCAGTAGGCGGAGCCATCTCCAGAGCATATCCTGGAGGCCTGGTCGTTAAGGGGGTCGTGCTCGTTCTCAGGGGTAGAAAACACCGGCACAAAACTGGGGTCATGTCGGGGATTGTGGTAGTAGGTGTCCAGAAGATACGCAGAGTCGTAGGTGAACAACGAAGACTCGTTGGAAATCGCCCCTGAAAAGAGACAAAAGAGGAAAACATGAAATACGGACACGAGTGTCATGATAACACGAGAAGCCATTTTACATTTGCTGCGCCTTCGAAGCATCTTACAGTGGCGTCCAAATTCAAACAACTCCTGGGGAGTGCTGCTAATGGGCAGGATTCGGCCGTCAGGCGTGGTGAGGTCATCGGAGGCGTTGCCGTTCATGTTACCCAGCAAACCCAGTGTGGCGCCGTGGAAGACCTCTGGCAGGAGCACCGTGGTCGTCATGGTTCCCTCTCGGAGACGGAGCTCCACGCCAGCGCCGGACGGGAACATCACCGTTACGTTGTCTGTGTTTGGCGAGAACACGAAGACTCCTGCAACAGAGTCCGGGGTGGTTTGTCCGTCAGATGTCCATGTGAGATACACACATGAGATGCACACATGAGATGCACATCTTATCTTATCTTAACGTGAATACATTTGGACAGACAGGGACCATCGTCGTTGAACATTTACATCACAGTACATTAAACAGTGACTGATTGACAAGCTGAGTTCAAGTTCAAGTTCCTTTATTTGTCAAATGTGCTATATTGACATACAGCACGGATGAAATTATGTGTCTCTCAGGCCCACGGTGCAACAGGTGAAGTGGTGAATTAAATAAACTCTGTAAACAATATACAATATACAATATAAACAGTAAGACAATATAAACAGTAAAGGACAATATAACAGTGAAGACAATATAAACAATATAAACAGTATAAACAGTATAAACAATGCAGACTATATAAACAGTGAGACAATATAAACAGTGAAGACAATATAAACAATATAAACAGTGAAGACAATATAAACAATATAAACAGTGAACAATTTCACTGTTCTGTTGAAACGTGAACTCAATGGGCCCCTTAACAGGTACTGAAGCGCTCGCTACAAGGCATCAGCACATGGCCTCCGGCAGCCAACCCAAGGACAAAGGTAGTGGAGCCCGGATGGAGCTGGAGGGTGGAGGAGCTTACCCTGCAGATCCATCCAGCTCTGCTCGCTGAAGGAGATGCTCCTCTGGTTTTGCAGAACCTCCAGACGGTCCCCGGCACCGCCAGCCAGACGTACCTCGATCACGTCCGAGCTCCCCTCCCTCATGGCCACCGCTGGCATCTTGGTCGCATTCACGCTAGTTCCTAATAATAATAATAATATAATAATAATAATCATGATAATCATAACCACAATCAAGGTATGTTGTAATTTTCAAGCTGGGGGGGGTTTGCCGGGACGGTAACCGAGGTAACAGAGAGGCTCAGAGCGTGGTTGGGAGCTCACCGTCAGGCAGCGTGACGGGTGCGGTCCTGCCCTGGACCACCAGCCTCCGTGCCTCTGAGACCACCAGGGAATACTCCCCCTGGCCGTTGAAGGAGTAGCCCACCCCGTCGAAGGTGATGAAGTGAGGGTCTCCGAACACCACGCCTGGGCCAGTCCAGCAACACATCCAGAGCAGGGTTATTATGGAGGGGGATGTGAGCATCACCACTGAGCTTTCTGAGCATTGTTTAGCATATTGTTTGTTCTTAGATGTTGGTAATGAACTCAGAATGGCTCCTCTGCTCTTATCCCAGCTGTTATGCTCCTTCAGCAAATTTACTCTTTGTAAGTCGCTTCAGATAAAAGTACCTGCTAAATGACCTAAATTAAAATATAAATGTAAATATTTCAATAATGGGAGAGCCCAGGGTGAGCATTACAGTTTATGTTGGATTTGTGGGCCACCGATCCAGAACTCTTCATAGAATAATGCACTGCCTTGGAACATTATTGACCAATCAAGATGGTGTGTTCAGGTGTGGTCTCAGGTGTGGTCAACCTTCACCTGATCTGGGGGACCGGTAGGTCCTGCAGTCGCTGGACGGCCGGTGCTTGAAGTAGTAGTGGCAGTGTTCGGCCCACAGGCAGCAGTAGTAGAAGCTCAGCACGTCGTAGACCCAGTGGGACTGCCCCGGGACCCGGGGGGGGCTCTGGTACGGCGGTGAGCCCCAGTCGTGGGCCCTGTCCGGGGTGCTGCCCCCGATTGAGTCCGCCGTCAGGACCTGGGTGCCCGTGCTGTCATAGCAACACTGCTGTCCTGCTCCGTACTTTGGACTTCCAGTCAAGCACAAAGAATGCGATATTAGCAGAAAGACATAGAGTCGTACAATACGCCATGGACAAAGTACATTTTCCCCATGAAAATGTAAAAGTGCAAGAAAAGTATATATTCTAGTTTGAAGAAGGTGAGTATGTTCTCTCATGTTAAAATACTCAGTAAATGTGAGTGTTTTCTAACACAGTGATTAGGTGTGTGTTAATTAAATGGACTCACCTTGCTTGTATGGCCCTGACACAGTGAACACTTCCTGGGTGGTAGGTACACACACTGCCTTTCTCTATATCACAGCCATAGTCCGTCTGAGAAAAAGATGTCAAATAGTATTATAAAGTACCACTTAATTAATATAGTCATGTTTCAACAAAAGTATACAATATCAGTCTCTACAACAGGTGACGTTAGCATGTGTGTAATAAATGTACAGGAATGTCAGAGGAGGTTCCCTTAACTCTCCTCATGACATAACATAACTGTGGGAGTGTGTGTATTTGGTGGCTGGCTGGCTTCATTGGCCTCACCTGGCCCAGTTCGAGTCAAGAGACTTTGCTGCAATAACATAACATGGCAGAAGTATACAATAAGTGTGCACAAGGCATTACAGAGAGCAGGATGACCCTGACGTGGATTCAGTTCCATCATAATACCGAGTGCTTTTGAGGGCCCTGCTAGTGCAACACAGGGATTAACTAGGTATCTCTTTCTCTCTTCCTCTCGTTCTCAGTCAACGCTGCTTCAAGTCTCTTTCCGTACGTACGTGGAAGCGACCTGTGTCGGCCCGTGCCTGCGCCAGTGTGCAGGGGCAGTCGATGGTCTCCTCCAGGAAGTTGGGCAGCCGGGCCTCCAGGTGGTCCCATGCCAGGCATTTCTTCAAAGCCCAAGCGGAGGAGTTCTGCCTGAAGGTGTGGTCCAGATGCCAGGCCAGCGCGTGGTCCTCGGTCCACAGGGCCTGCACGTTCCTGAGTCATGGAACCATGGAACCATGCAGACCATGCCTCGTCATTCACCTTTAAGTTGCTGCACAGGAGGGGAGCACCTGAACACTCATTAATACTAATTGGTGCAGCTAACGAGTGCAGTGCCTTTTACAAAGGTTCAAAACATGACATTCTCCAGAACCGTTCACCACACTCCACGCCGCAGTCCCTTGGGTCTTCCGCAAGACACTTGCCAAGTGGGAAGTCAATCGGATGAACGGTTTTGGGAAAATGAAAAGGACATATGGTACATACATACAGAGACTTTCCATTCTAGTTATGTATGATGTAATAGTATATTTCAGGAGGCAGGGGACGGGGTTTCAGGGACTGACCAGACTTCAACAAGCTACATGCCTCCATGCCCGTGATGACTTTCACACTTGACTTGGACGTTGGACAGTGGTATTCCATCCCAGAACACACTTTTTACACACGGATATGCTGCTATGTGTCCTGGCAGCTATTCAGCAACTTAAAAGCCCAAACATGTGTGTGTGTGTGTGTAGTCCCACTTACAACACACCATCAGCGTAGGAGCTGCTGCAGATTCGCAGGCTGCCCAGCTCCCACTCAGAGAAGCCCTGCTGTGCCGACTGAGGCACAAATCTGAAGGTGCCGTTGTTGGGCTGATCTCGGGCCAGCGAGTACAGGTACTCCCAGCTCCCCTGCCAAGACTCTGAGTACTGCTCACCTACCGTGAAGCCAAGACACCAAGACACCATGTCACCAAGACACCAGGACACCAGGACACCAGGACACCAGGACACCCTGACACTAAGACACCAAGACACCAGGACACCAAGACACCAGGACACCAGGACACCAGGACACCAGGACACCAGGACACCAGCACACCGTGACACTAAGACACTAAGACACCAAGACAACAGGACACCAGGACACCAGGACACCAAGACACCAAGACACCAGGACACCAGGACACCACGACACCACGACACCACGACACCAGGACACCAAGACACCACGACACCACGACACCACGACACAGGATACCAGGACACCAAGACACTAAGACACCAGGACACCAGGACGCCAGGACACCAAGACACCAAGACACCAGGACACCAAGACACCAAGACACGATGACACTAAGACGCCAGGACACCAGGACACCAAGACACCAAGACACCAAGACACCAGGACACCAGGACACCAAGACACCAAGACACCAAGACACCATGACACTAAGACACTAAGACACAAGGACACCAAGACACCAGAACACCAGGACACCAGAACATCAAGACACTAAGACACTAAGACAATAAGACACCAGGACACCAGGACACCAGGACACCAGGACAGCAAGACACCCTCCGGTAGAGGCAGGGATGTGGTGTCGGTCACCGTGCTACTGACCTGTTTCCCTGTAACCCCAGAGCTCGATGTTCACCCGCTCTGCTCCCACCAGTGAGGCATTCCAGAGCATCTCCAGGGCATCGCCAACGCCCGGCGTTCCATAGTACTGCCACTGGGTGGAGTTCACCAACACCGCTTTGAACCCAGCGTCTAACTTGCCGGTATGCACTGTGAGATCCAATGAAAAAACATATATATACTGTATATATACAAGATATTCTATCAGGACATTCAGATATGCATTTTATTGCTCATATAAGCCAATATTCAATAATAGCTATGAACAACGTGCATGTACACACACGCATGTGTGTGTGTTTGTGCGTGCATCTGTGTGTGTGTGTATGTGCATGTGTGTGTATGTGTGTGTGCGTCTGTGTGTATGTGTGTGTGCGTCTGTGTGTGTGTGTGTGTACCTAATAGCCAGGCTCCACTCCTGGTGAAGGTCGTGCCATTATCTTCAGAGATAGTCAGCGGGACCCATCCAGTCTGGTACAGTAAGGGCGAGACACAGTGACCACGCGCGTGTTCATCCACGTAGCCGACCGTGTTGACAGTATCGTTGAATCTGCAACCCACCAATCACATGACTTGTGAACGAGGTCTGGGTTGAGCGGAGGACTTAGAGGGGAAGGCGAATGACGCACCTGCACACGATCGGGGAGCTGAGGTTGAAGGTGGCGTGGAGGATGGTGAAATCTGTCCCACCGAAACTGGAGCCAGAATACGGCAGAGTCTCCACACAGAACGCCTTGTAGTCCCCACAGCAGGTCTCCAGGGAGCCACACGTCGGGTGACAGGAGCACACGTCCGACCGCTCCCCACAGTGGCGTTCACAGGTCTGGCCTGGGAGTACCACACCAGCACACACCGAGAGGAGGAGGGAACACAAGAACACACTTGGGTTTGCGACGTGATACATGGCAACAAGAACGACCATTTAAAGTTCCTTGAGGAAGGAGCTGCAGCCTGCTGGAGCTCTAAGTGCATTCAGAGAACTGGTCCACCGGCTCCGTGGGTTCCGTGAGAGACGATAACGGTCATGAACTAATGTTAGTTAGAGGAATGTGGTGATGTCACTTCCTTCCTTTTCCCCAGCTAAACCTTCTAAAATATGCCACAGGCTGTTCTGCTCAACAGAGGAAGTCGGGGAAGATCTCATGTTTTCAGCTCAATCACAACCTGTTCGTATGCTGCCAGTTCTAAGCTTGTGCATGTATAATCCAATCCTTGAAGGAAGCCATCATTCTGTCATAATGTCTAAGATTTAAAAACAAATGAAGTATGAATGACTAGTAGGGTCCTGTTGGACAGGACAGTCCGTACCCAACGACGAGGCGATGCATAACGACAGCAGCAGGATCGGGACAGCGGGGGCA
>OMOU01089922.1:0-29955 GCA_900312585.1 Malacocephalus occidentalis
GTGAGGCCAAGATGGGCGTTGCAGCGGACCAGGATATCTGCAGATTCTGGATGCAGCTTGTCCTGGTGTGCCCAATGGCTGACTGTTGGTCACATAAAAATACCATGATTTACCCACGTGAATGAATACACTAATTCATCGTAAATTATGATTCATGCTTTTTGTTGTGCAGTCCATTGATGCAGCCTCTCACACACCCACAAATCTACACAATAAATATGTATACCCAGGTTATAAATTATGTATGTGTGGCTTTCATTTTGAAGAGTTGAAGCATGCTTGTACTGGTATGTAAGACTTTGAATGGCTCTTTTTAAAATCAGACCCATACACACCCATGGATTTTAATCACACCCATCCAAAGGGTGAATTTTTATTTTGTATTTGTGGAGTGCGTGTCATGGTGGCTGGTTTAAGCACCCTCACCTGGCCTGTGTCAGGCTGATTGGGCTCTGGTTCTGGGTGAGGCTGCACACCTGTGGTACATTGACAACACACATCAGCTATCAACTACAGACACTCGACAGGAGTCAAAATCCAAGTCAACTCTATTGTCACGTCTGAATACAGTATATAAACCGGGGCCCCTTCAGAGTATTCTGCCTTCTTGGAGTCCTTGGAGGGCATCCTGGAAAGGGTTCCATCCGGGGACTCCATTGTTCTACTGGGGAACTTCAATGCGCACGTGGGCAATGATGGAGAAACCTGGAGGGGGGCGATTGGGAGGAATGGCCTGCCTGATCTGAACCAGAGTGTTGCGTTGTTTTTGGACACTCAGGTGAAGAGAGGTGCAGAGCTGTCAACTGATCACCACCTGGTGGTGAGTTGGATCAGATGGTGGGGGAGGCTGCCAGACAGACCATTTTTAAACAACACAATACGAATGTTTTAACTTAGGAAGAGTTCAGAAATCAATATTTGGTGGAATAACGCTTATTTTCAATCACAGCTTTCATGCATCTTGGCATGCTCTCCACCAGTCTTTCACATTGCCTTTGGGTGACTTTATGCCACTCCTGGCGCAGAAATTCAAGCATCAGACATTGGGGACAACAAAGCTACAGACCGGCAGAGGGCGAAAACGACTCTCCACTGACCAGGATGACCGTCAACTCATTTGAATGTCACTTGGCAACCGTAGGATGACATTGAGTGACCTCCAAAAAGAATCGCAAATGGCAGCTGGGGTGAAGTGCATGGTGAGAACAGTTCAAAACAGACTCCTCGGGGCAGGGCTCAAGTCGTGTAAAGCTAGAAAAAAAGCCCTTCATCAATGAGAAGCAAAGAAGAGCCAGGCTGAGGTTTGCAAAAGACCATAATGGTTTGGACCATAGAGGACTGGAGTAAGGTCATATTCTCTGATGAGTCCAATTTTCAGCTTTGCCCAACACCTGGTCGTCTAATGGTTAGATGAAGACCTGGAGAGGCCTACAAGCCACAGTGTCTCGCACCCACTGTGAAATTTGGTGGAGGATCAGTGATGATCTGGGAGTGCTTCAGGCTGGAATCAAGCAGATGTGTCTTTGAATCAACCATGTACAAGGTTATCCTGGAAGAAAACTTGCTTACTTCTGCTCTGACAATGTTCCCCAACTATGAGGATTTGCTTTTCCAGCAGGACAATGCTCCATGCCACACAGCTAGGTCAATCAAGGTGTGGATGAAGGACCACCAGATCAAGACCCTGTCTGCTTAGTGTTCTGTTTGAGTATTACAGCTACAATAGCTGCTGCAATACATTTGATATCCCTTCATACAATCAGCATGTGTCTGAAGGCGCTTGGCCTCAGTAGATTAGAAAGTTTGTTGCATGGTGAGAGAGAGGATTGTTCCAATGCGTAACATTTCCACTGGCAGCTCGATGGAGAGTTCAGGCTAATGCCTGCGATTGACCAACCACACGCACACACTCCTGATTATTCATTTATATTATTGATCTCTTTTGAAAGAACCGTGGGAGGGCCTATTGTAAACCCAGGACACAGCAAGATGCTGAAAACACCAGTCTGATAGAGCTCAATCAGACCAGAGAATGATTGTTGATTGGGGGGAATTTCCCATTTAAAATACCTATCATGTTAACAACTGGTTAATAAAAAGGTTTTGTACACATACACACACACACCTGTTTTTTATGGAACTCAAGTTAAGTGGAACTCATCCATTTTCAGAGGTCCCACAGGAAAGTTTAAACTTTTGTTTGTCATGGCCAGCCCGATCTCCAGACCTGAACCCCATTGAAAACCTCTGGAATGTGATCAAGAGGAAGATGGATGGTAACAAGCCATCAAAACACAGCTGAGCTGCTTGAATTTTTGCACCAGGAGTGACATAAATTCACCAACAGCAATGTGAAAGACTGGTGGAGAGCATGCCAAGACACATGAAATCAGGGTTATTCCACCAAATATTGTTTTCTAAAAGTTAATACATCGGTATTGTGTTGTTTAAAAATGTATATGAACTTGTTTTCTTTTGACGTCTGAAAACACCGCATTTTTTGTTATTGTGTGAAGTTAAGTACAGGTAGGTAGAACCCAAACGCACAACCTGGAGAGCTTAGTGCAACACACAAGACAATCTGGCAGGGAACAAAGGGGAGTGGGCTGGTGTTTATACTGAGGAGTCAACGAGGTGGTTGGAGAATTAACCAGGTGAGGGGAATGAGGTGATTACAGGGCAGAGGGGAACGGCTGGATCTGAAATGACATAAGTTAGTAATGAGGCAAAAAACAAAACTAGATGAAATAATACTTAATATGAGACAGTGTTATTTGTGACAATTTTGACAATTTGTCATTTTCAGCAAACAAATGCTCTAAATGACAATTTGGAATTTGCCACAATGGTGGCAAACATGTAAAAGCAAGACAAGGGTTAAGAATACCAGGATTAAAAACGAAATATCAAAAGATTTCCAAGTATACAACCAGCAAGTTATTTTGACAAGTCCTGCTGGATGCCTCGGGTCAGAAGCTGTCTTCATTGACATTTGCTGTCTATTCCCCCTATTTTTGTCTTTTTGTATTTGTTGAAGTGATTCGTAAAAATGTCATCACAGGAAACGGAGGCTTAGCACAATGTTTCTCTCACGCGGGCACCTTTTGCTAGCTTGGTTTGCAGGCAAATGCCAAATATGTTACGTGGCCAAGATGTTTTTGGCATTCCACTGATTTCATTGGTGGTTGACATTGTGCCATTGTATAAATCAAATGTTTGTCCTTTGGTGTTGGTATTGCCACCTATCTTACATCATCGTTCCTGAACAACCATACTTCCTGGTTAGAGTGTTTATTTGTGCAGGGTTTCTGGGCCAAAATACACCAATACAAAAACATTACTGCTTGTAATCATCCCTCTGTATCATCACTGAATTATTTTCATTATGCAATCCCCCCACACATGCCTGTCATTCCGTATCCCTTAAGGCCCAACAGAACACACCATGTGTCGATGTTATAAAGTCCTCGCCACTGGGCAACATTTGTTTGTACTTTCCTTGTTATGTGCCCATTCAAAATGGACCGATTGCGTGGCCTCCGGTTGCTGCTTGCAGGTTTCTTGGGAACCGCACTCCCAAACAATGTCCAATTCCACACTGCATTTAATTGGGTTCTCAGCCAAACACCTGCCAGTGCATTGCCCGTTGTGTGCCAATTTGTAACATTTGTAACAGCCAGATAATTTACAACTTTCTCAAAGGCTGCTCATCTAAGAAACATAACACTTAACACGGCACTTCCATTGCTTCTTTAGCACTTGCCAAGCGGAAATCAAGTGGATGAATGGTTTGAAGGACAGACATAATGTACATACAGTGATTCCTCTGAGTATGGTTAGATTGACACAAACAATCTGCTTGTAAAATTCACAAATATCAAATATCTAGATTCAAGATTCAAGAACATGCACATACATATGCAGTGAAATGAAAAGTGGCGATGCTCAGTGGAATGTGCAAAGGAATACTAAAGATAACTTGAATTGGAGGGATCAGGATCTGAATATTTAGAATAATTACAGTATAAATGCAGGAATATAAATGCAGGAATGACAAATCCATCCATCCGTTCGCTTCCGCTTATCCGGGGCCGGGTCGCGGAGGCAGCAGGCTAAGCAGGGCTCGCCAGGTGCACTTCTCCCCCGCCACGCTTTGTAGTTCCTCATGGGGGATCCTGAGGCGTTCCCAGGCCAGATGAGATATATAATCCCTCCAGCGGGTTCTGGGTCTGCCGAGGGGTCTCCTCCCAGTCGAACGTGCCCGGAAAACCTCTAAAGGGAGGTGCCCGAGAGGCATCCTGGTCAGATGCCCGAACCACCTCAGCTGACTCCTTTCGACGCAGAGGAGCAGTACCTCTACTCCGAGCTTCACCTTCCGGCTCAGATCCTTCAGATCCTTCCAGATCCTTCAGATCCTTCCAGAACGGACCAGTACAGTGCCCGCATTACTGCAGATGCCACACCAATACGTCTGTCCATCTCCCGCTCCATTTTTACTTCACTCGAGATACTGAGACACTTGAACTCCTTCACTTGAGGCAGCAACTCACTCCTAACCCGGACGGAGCACCCCACTGTTTTCTGGCAGAGAGCCATGGCCTCAGACTTGGAGGTGCTGACTCTCATCCCGACTGCTTCACACTCAGCTGCAAACCACCCCAGTGCATGCTGGAGGTCAAGGTCTGATGTAGCCAACAGAACTACATCGTCTGCAAAATAGCAGGGATGCAAAGCTGAGATCCCTAATCCGGACACTCAACACCTCGGCTACGCCTTGAGATTCTGTCCATGAAAATCCCCTGAAGAACTGTTTTACTACTCTGACTCTGCCTCTTCCCAAGAGAGAGTGTTGGTCGGGTTCAGGAGTTCCTAAAAGTGTTCCTTCCACTGCCCGACAATATCCTCACTGGTGTCCACCAGGGGGTTCTTAGGTTGCCGCCATGACAGGCACTGACAGCCTTCTGACCACAGCTCCACAGCACCTCTGCAATGGAGTCTCTGAACTTGGCCCACTCAGATTCCATGTCCCCATCCTCCCCCGGGATACGAAAGAAATTCTTCTGGAGGTGAGAGTTAAATACCCTATGGACAGGGGCTTCCACCAGACGTTCCCAGTTCACCCTCACTACCTGTTTGGGTTTACCAGGTCTGTCCGGCAGCCTCCCCTGCCATCTGATCCAACTCACCACCAGGTGGTGATCAGTTGACATCTCTGTACCTCTCTTCACCCGAGTGTCCAAAACATGCGGCGGCAGATCTGCTGATACGACTGCAATGTAGATCATTGGCCTTTGGCTTAAGGTGGTCCAGTACCAGGTACACTTATGAGCCACCTTATGTTTGAACATGGTGTTTGTTATGGCCAGTCTATGACTAGCACAGAAGTCCAACAACAAAGCACCACTGTGGTTCAGATCGGGCACGCCGTTTCTCCCAATCACCCCCCCTCCAGCGTTTATCCATCGTTGTCCACATGCGCGTTGAAGTCCCCAGCAGAACTTTGGAGTCCCCAGATGGAACCCTTTCCAGGATGCCCTCCAAGGACTCCACGAAGGCCAGATACTCTGAACTGCTATTTGGTGCATAAGCACACACAGCAGTCGCATGGAGGCTACCCTCTCTTTCACCGGACAAAACTCAGCGGCACTCAGCCGGGGACTTGTGAGTATCCCCACACCCACCTGGCGCCTCACAACCTGCCATACCAGCCCCTCCAGGAGCCCTCTCCAGGAGTTTGGTTGCAGAGCCAGTGCTGTGCGTAGAGGTAAGCCCAACCATATCTATTTGGTACCACTACACCTCCCGCAGCAGCACCAGCCCCTTCCCCGCCAGCGAGGTGACATTCCACGTCCCTAGAACTAGTCAGCGATGCTGGGGATCTGTACGCCCCGGACCCCGACTTTGCCTACCGCCCGCTTTACAGTGCACCAAACCCCATTTACTCTCCCTGCAGGTGGTGGGCCCACAGGAAGGTGGCTCCATGTCATCCTTTCGAGCTTGGCCCGACCGGGCCGCATGTATCCAGGCCCGACCACCAGATGCTCGCCAATGAGATCCCCTCCCAGGTCTGGGTCCAGAAGGCCTTTTCATATTAGGGTCTTTAAATCGCTCTTATTCTGGCACCTCCCCTGGGACCACTTTGCCTTGGGAGACCCTACCAGGGGCTATTGCCCCAGACAACACAGCTCCCAGAGTCACGGGGGCCCATTTCAGGGGGGCCCATTGAGGCCACTTCCGTTAATAGAGATCCCGTTCAAAAGAATTGCGATGGATCTCATTGGGCCATTGGACCATAGCTCACAGGGTTATCGCTCTGTATTAGTCATTGTAGATGTAGATGACAGTTCTTTAGTCAATGAGGCAGGCCGGACTCATGGCCAATCCAAGGAAGTGTGTAATTGGAAGGAGGGAGGTACAGTATTTGGGGTACCACTTGGATGGCGGGAGAGTGCATCCACAGCTGGATAAAACAGAAGTGGTAGCAGCATGCCCACGGCCCAATACAAAAAGACGGGTTTATCGGGACGGGTCGGGATTATTTTGATCTCCACCTTTGCGCAACTGAATTTTGATGGGCCTCACCCGAAAACGTGCTTCAGATCCAATCCAGTGGACCGAGCAGTGCCGGGTACATATGACATGGGAGAACTCCCCCAGGTCTCCAACAGAGAAAAAACCCTCCATGCCAGAAAAAGATGGCATACCCAGACTTTTCTTCCCCATTTAGTTAAACACGCTGTAGTGATTTCTGTTGTATATTAAAACATATTATTTTTGGTCAACTACTCCGTCTTCTCCATCTTTCCAGGAGAAACCATAGAAGTCACGACTGTGGCATTGTGGCATAAAAGGACATTGCTACTTGGATGTAGAACAGCTTGGTCGAATAGTCCTTTTGGCTGAGGTGTGTCCTTACTGAGTGAATGACCCAGAGCTACCTAAGTGGCAGCCATGGTAAGGTCTGTTCACATTCTCTAAACATTAAAGACAGGTGCTTCAATGCGTTCTTCAATACCTCCTTTAGCATTGGATACACTGTTTTATGTGCGGCTTCGAGCAGTCATCTACTGTGGCCGAAGTTAGGTTCAGGTTCAGGATCAGGTTCATGATTGTCTGTAGCAAAGCAGCGAGCTCGAGAATCAATGTGATACAAGGCACTATCACCCGGAATTATTCAATGTTTATTCAGATACATAGAGTATATATACAGTTTTGGATGTGCGGGTAGACAACAAGTAAGCAGATATACTAGGATCTCACATGGAGATGAGACAGACAGACAGCATATACAACAGACAGACAATCACCCTGGGAAACAGGGACACCACCTCCTCATGTGGAGACGCACCAGCTCCCATCTCCCATGGGAGCCGCACATGCTCCCATCTCCCAGACGGCCAGCCTGAGAAGCAAGGACACCACTGTCCCACGGAGATGCATCAATTCCCACCCAATGTGGAGCCGCACGTGCCCCCACCTCCCAAACGGTCAGCCTGAGAAGCACGGACACCGGGGTCCACAGAGATGCATCCATCCCCATCCCACATGGAGCTGCACATGTCTTCACCTCCCAGGCGGCCAGCCCGACAAACAGGGACACCACGGTCCCACACTAGTTAAGCACATCTCCAAGAAGTGAAGTTAACTAGACATGTAGGCCTAATAGACAAAGTTACAGGCCCATAAGGTTAATACATCCACAACTCCCAACAATTACCCTCTTTTATTCTCACAGAATAATGGCAAAGAAGAAGAAATAACATAGAAATTAAGTTAAGATGACTTTGTTGGAGTTTTTAGAGCCATCGTGTTGTCCCCAATATGTTATGTGACATCATTATTATGCATTTTGGTTGTATTATTTTGAGTCCTGCGGTGGCATAGGTGTAATAACACACGATGCTATCAGGATGGTCAGGCCAAACATTTGGATCCGGGAGATATGGTGGGGTGTGCATAAGTGTTTTATTAACTGACCAAGGTTGACAGTGTTTTCTTGAAACAAACCCTCAGACATCAGTCCTATTAAAGAAATGCCATGAAACACAATATGATAGGTTTTATGATAAGAATGAGCCATGACACAGTGATTGTACCTGGTGGTGCACAGGGGCCCTTTTGAATACCAATAACAACACATCCAGAATGCCCATGCACCTAGTAGAAGGCACATCGCTAACGTGGTGCAACAGGCCTGTTTACAATGAGGGGAACATCTCATTCAGGAATCAGGAATCAGGATAGTCAGTTAAATTGGGGTGACACAAGCTACGGAGAAAGGGGAGGAGACCATCAATGCCATTTAATGTCCTAACAAGGGCATCGGTATAATCATGAAATAATCAACAATCACATACTGTAAAACAAAACCCGCCCGCACCCAACGAGTTGGAAATGGTCGGCCGATCAATTGTCACTGTGTATATTTGTCGGTATTCCGTGGGAATACCGCGGGATAATATACCGCGGGATAATTTCTTTAGCTAGTATTCTCCCCACTGTTCACGCATTCTCTTTTGCACATGAAAACTAGTCATGTTCGAGTCATTTCTGTTAGGTCTGGGTGCTGGGGACTCAAACGCACAACACGATTTGAAGGGGTTAATGCCTGGTAATGCGTTTTATTATGGCTCGCAAACAGGGAGATGATGTTCGTGAGCAGGAGATGGGTCCGGTATCTGAGTCGGGAGGGCACGGCAATGGGGTCTGGATCTGAGTCTGCAGGACAGGGCGATGGGTTCGGGAGGACACGGCGATGGGTTCGGGATCAGAGTCGGGAGTGCAGGCAAGGTTCTCTGCGCCAGAGGTCGGGTGAAAAATATTGGCTGATCTATGGGATTCATAGGGTTACACTTTGGGAAGATCTGGCCAAGACTGGAGAGGCGAACTGGTTCTTGTAGAGGGAGGTTTGATTGTGAGTGGGAACAGGTGCGCAGAAAACCGGCCGTAAGCTCGTTCACCCAATTATCCCGACTCGTCACACCTGGGGATGGAGCGCTCATTGAGCTCAAACCGAGATGCTGGGGGCGTCATCCCTGGGGGGGGAGGATGAGAGGCAGAGGACGTGTGTTGAGGCAGAGCCGTAACAACTTCTCCCCATTTAGTGAACTGATCTGCAATGACCGTAATGATTAATTCATGATTAAAGATTGATGTGCTTTAAGAAATGACAGGACAATCCAATCAAAATATGAAAATATCTTATGCATTATGTCCGCCTAATATGGAGCACACCTTATCACTGCAGAATTAGTACGTTAAATCAGTGGCATCACTAAAATAACATGAATTGCAACTTATTTTTCAATCAGCCAATCAGGATTAGGTGCCTAGCAACACTTGTTTTAATGGGGTTGGGATTCAGCAGAGCACCAGAGCACAATCATATACACGTCTACCCCACTCTATACACTATGGTGATGTCTAGCCCTCCTGTGTAGCCCATCCAGCTAAGTCATTATTCTCTAGTTGTCTATTTCGTGGTGCTATGTGTATGCTCTTTAACCTTATAAAATCCAGCCTCTAGTGGGAAGGGAAGATTAAGCCATTAAAATGTCAACCAAAGTTTGATGTGATATGGCTCATATCACCTCAAAACCTGCCTCCCACCCACACTCGACCCCTTACAATTCACCTACCGCCAGAACAGTTGCACGGAGGATGCCATATCCTCGGTGCTACACTCCGCTCTCTCCCACCTGGACAACAAGAACGCCTACGTGAGAATGCTGTTCATCGACTTCAACTCAGCATTCATCATCCCCTTCACGCTGATATCCAAACTCCTTCAGCTGGGTATCAACACCTCCCTCTGCATTTGGATAATGGTGGGCCTCATCAGCGACAACGATGAGACGGCCTACAGGGAAGAGGTCCAGCACCTTACAGCGTGTGTGCCAACAACAACCTGGCACTCAACACCAAGAAGACCAAGGAGCTCATTGTGGACCACAGGAGGACCAAGGGTGTCACACACTTCCCAATCCATATCAATAGAACAGAGGTTGAGCGTGTCACCAGCTTCAAGTTCCTGGGTGTTCACATTTCCGAGGACCTCTCTTCTCTCTTTGTCCCTCAACTCCTCCGCCCTGGTCAAGAAGGCTCACTAGCGCCTCTTCTTCCTGAAGAGACGGAAGAAGGTACATCTCTCCTCTCAGATCCTGGTGAACTTCTACCACTGCACGAGCATCCTGACTCGAGAGCATCCTGACTAACTGCATCATATGGGAGATATTTACCAATATAGTCTTAAGAGAATACAATTATTTATTTGCAAATATGCTGTGTGTGTATAAGTGTGGAGAATTGCAGAGACTGCTAGTTGGAGACAACTGTCTTCCAAGGTTTACGTTAAGAGACTTTGCTTCCAATATGTTTATGTAAAAGGCTTCTAACCACCTATATGTTAGTGTTGAGCTTAGGACGAATATAAAAGTGTCCATAGAGTGTTTGGAGGTGCATAGGTGATTGTAGCCAGACGCTCGTGTCATGTGGAGATGTCTCCTGCTTCCACCATGCTTATCTTAAACATTCCGGGTGTCACATGCACATGATATGCGCAGGGTCAGATGCAGGATGAACATCTGGGAGTGAGCCAAAGTGTACCAAGTATCCACGTATAGGGTTTGGACATGATGTATAGCATAATGGCTCAACATTAGGGTTTAAAAGACAGAGCTCGAGAAGGGTGTGGCAGTCTCATCTGCAGATCTGACTCGGCTTTGTGTCACTATTGGCTGTGACAATAAAGTCTTTAAACTTCTAACTGGGTCTTCTTGATCTTCCTCTTACGAATGTTAGAGATAAATCTACAACACTGCACCCCGAGGATCCTGGCTAATGGAAAAGATCCTGGAAACACGAACTGGATCCAGAGGATTATTTCGCAGTGTCATTCTCAAAACAAGAACCAACACATTGGTGAGGCCTATCAGCAAGATATGCCTCTTGGTACCTACCACAGATTAAAACAAAGACTGAGGATAGACAAAACCATATGTCTATTTATTAGAGCACAGACTCTTAATTAAGGACATACTTTTTCTTATATCTGACTATTATTTCATTTTGTTGTATTGTTATAGAAGGTGCCCATAACAATAGGGGCCGGTATGTTAGAGCCAGTTTTGTTTTAGTTATAAGGATGGTGCACCACCTATAGGTGAAAGTTTGGCAAGACAGTAGTAGCAAATGGCTACGCCCCCAGCCGGGTTGATTGAATATGAATCAAGCAGGTGTGCAAACAGCTGGGAGAAGACGCTGTCGAGACACAGTTTTCAAACGCAAACGCAAACCGCAAACGCGACAAAGGAAAGAAAGAAAATACGAATTAGAAAAGACAAATCGAATCTTTTATTTGGACTGTCTTCTTTTGATTTAATATTACTGTAAAGGCCTGTTTTGTTCGGCAGATTCGGCACGTAAGGACAAGGCCAAGTCGACACAAGCTCACCGAACAGTGAGTAGCTATATGCGCGTTGGAACGCAAAGGACGGCGTATAGTGGCTAAATGATATTTCAGAAGGAAGCCACGACATTACCCTTGATCTAACGTCCGCGGGAAGCCGTCCCCATTGTTAGATCTGTGCATGCTTCCCCCCAATCGTCTTTTACGAACATATCCGTCCCATATTTTAGTGCTCCTCACTGATCCTGTGGACCCCGTGTTAAAACGACCTCCCATATCCACGTGGCCACAACACCCGAATAGTCACAGAAAGTGTCTGTTATCTCCCTCAGAGCTGCCTTGTTGGTTAAGTGACATTTTTATTAATTCCTTTGTCCTGTTTTACCGCCACTTTTCTTTGTGGATGTTTTGCCGTCATTTTTCTTTGCCCCTTTAATCTCCCGAGACACCGTCTTGGTTAGGCCGCGATCCAGCCAGTGCCTCCGTGCTCCCCTGGCGCCATCTTGTTTACACACACACACTTTTGTGCTTTGAATAATTTGCACCTACATACACACACACACACACTTGGTTTGAATAGTGTGCACCTATTTATGATGCCTATTATCCTTCGTTTGTTTTTAAATTTGTTATCACACCTAGTGGTTTTTGCTTGAATATTGTATTGAAGCCAGCCTCTGTCACATAAAGAATAATAATAATTAGCGGACGGACAACCCCCGTCTTTATTGTCGCGGTTCACACCATGCATGTGCACGGCGGCCCTCCCAGTCCACCCCACACATAGGTGTCTCCGTGAAATTGTTCCTCCGCTTTTATCCCATCCTGGCTATCTTCCTCCACGGTCAGGCCAGGAGCGGTGGGCAGCTAGTGCAGCGGCCGGGAACCACCTTGTTCCAACCGCCGCTGGTCAGGCGACAATCTTCCATGTTTTTAGAGGGGTTATATATACAGTGTATATATGTGGAGGAACCCCGGGGAGAACATGGAAACTCCACACAGAAAGGGCTGTTCACGAAATCCCAGCACTTAAGACATTGGGAGAACCAACCATGGCCCAGGCGGGAATCGATCCCAGGACCTTCTAGCTGTGAGGCGACAGCACTACCGACTGTGCCACCGTGCCCCGTAGAACTTAGAATCCTTCAATTTTTGCTAACTATTAATGGTAACTTTGATTGTAATTAAAATTGACTTGACTTAAGAGTAGAGGGGGAGAGAGTTTTCAGGTTTCTGGTGACGATGTCAGTAGTGGGGAGGGAGGTGGGAGATTGTAGGGGGATGGAGAAGGCGACAAAATTGATGTCAGACACAGAGAGGGGGGTAACAGTGTGCCGAAGTGGCGCAGGACCTTGTGAAAACAAGATCGAGTTGATTCCTGGCTCTGTGGGTGGTTCGATGAATGGGTGAGGGTGAATGGATGAGTGTCAGGCCGAATGCTGGATGTTAAAGTCACCCAGAACGTGCAGGTTGGGTCAGATGTATCAGGGAAAGGATGGTATGGTATGACCATTTTCAGGAGATACCTACCTGTACTCAACGTTACACATGCAGGGTTAAGCTCCTCCTGACAATCAAGTCAATTGACTACAGCTGCATGCCCAAAACTGGTTGATTGACCCACTCAGCACAACAATGAAGCTGTTTGGACCACTATTACTTTGACTATCACTATTTGTTTGAAAAGTAGGCCTACTGGGTAAAGTTAATGTTAAATTCTAAATAACTCTATCAACCCACGCAATAACAGCAATTCCAAACCTGCAATAAGTTAGTTTAAGGAAGTATCAACAGTACCACCGCAACAGCAAAAAACAACAGCTCTGCCAACACTGCTAGACAAGAGCTTTAAATATCCTTTACTGCAACAGCAAAACCAAAACTGATCGATTTCACTCATCAGTTGTAGGCCTACCTTTCAATTGGCCATTTATTTTCTATCTACCTGTGTTCTGGAGTGGGTTGATTAGATTCAACTTTATTGTCATTGCACAGAGTACGCATACCAGTACAACGAAATGCAGTTAGCATCTAACCAGAAGTGCAAAGTAGTAGCAAAAGTGCAACAGTATAACAACAATATGACAAGTGTAACGACAGTATGACAGTGAACGGTAACAGTGACAGTAGCCATATGAGCAGAATATGCAGAGAATGTACACCAACTACAGGAATAAACTGAATCTGCAGGGTGCATATAGATTTGTCTATATACAGTGAACGCCATGCATTGAGGAATGTACATAATAGACAGAATATACATTGGGGTATGTACCGTATGGGCAGAAATTAATCCAAATTTATTAAATTACACAGACAATCTCAAATTGTACTTTGCTTCCTTTTACAGTTGCAAATGGAGCCTTGAGTGGAGAGTTACATTGGCTCATAAAAGTGTTTTATATTTTGTATTATATTGCACACAGACAGCATATATTCAATTGTAATAATATCTTCCAAAACAGCAATGTTCAACAAGATGAAATGCAAGGTATGATGCTAATTCATTTAAAATGGATATTTTCCATTGACCAAATGTAAACTGAGCACAGAGCTCAGGCAAAATGAACCTTGGCCCATATAATCTGAGAACAATCTGAGTGATCGAGTGACAACAGCCACACCCACCTCTCTGTCCCAGCAAAGGAAACAAGACACGGAGGTGTGCATGTCGGTAAAGGATATAGCATGAACAGTGCTTGAATGCATAATGAACAAAAACCGAACATGCTTGATACCTTTGGTTATTCAGACACATCACAGCGTTAGAAAGTAAAACATTTCATAGATGTTCCTTTATTATCATTATTATACGATAGAATGTTAAGTTACAAAGATGTGTTTGACTTTTTTTTTATGTTGACAGATTGTGACGCCCTCAACTCCTGTGGCAGGCTATTCCAAAGGTGAGAACCATATATATACTAAATGCTGCCTCACTATTCGTCTTAGTCCTCAACCAGGGAAAAACTAAAAGGCCAGTGAAAGAGGACCTGAGTGATTGAGAGAGAGCACATACAAAAGCATGTCTGACAAGTATTCAGGTGCTACCAACCGATGTTGGGAATCAAGCCTTATAGTGAAAAAGCATGCAAAAGTCTCTCAGTATCTGCCTGGGAGAGAAAGTTGCATTTTAGCAATATTTCTATACTTGTCGAAGGCAGTTTTAATGAGATGACTGATGTTGGATTCAAAGTTCTAATCAGGGTCTAGAAGCACGGCAATACTTTTTACTAAGGGCTTGGTGTTTTGTGCCAGGGTTTCTAGATTGGTAGATGGAATCTCTCTCTGGATGATTTATACTATAATTAAAACCTCTTTAACTGTCTTTAAATGCAGGAAATGATGTACCATCCTCAAAATAATATGATCAATGCATTACACCAGTTTATCAGGCTGATGTCATTCTGGGACCAGTGGCAGCATATAAAGATGCTGTCACTGGTCTCAGAATGGAAACTTGGAACCGCACATGGTATGCTAGTGTTAGACGCGGAATGGTCACTAAGGGAGACAGAACGCACACCCACCCACCCCTTTCATTTTCAGCACAAAACTCATTTTGGCCGCTTGTATCCACAATCTCGTTATTTCGGTCACTACCCAAAGCTTGTGACCATAGGTGAGGGTTGGAACGTAGATGGACCGATAAATCGAGAGGTTTGCCTTCCAGCTCAGCTCCTTCTTCACCACAATGGACCAGTACAGCACCCGCATTCCTGCAGATGCCGCACCAATCCGTCTGTCCATTTTCCACTCCATTTTGCCCTCACTCATGAACAACACCCCGAGATACTTGAACTCCTTTGCTTGAGGCAGCAACTCACTCCCAACCCAGAGGGAGCACTATACCGTTTTCCAGCAGAGAACCATGGCCTCAGACTTGGAGGTGCTGACTCTCATCCCGACTGCTACACACTCGGCTGCAAACGTACATGCTGGAGGTCACAGTCTGATGTAGCCAACAGAACCACATCATCTTTGAAGACGAATGGCATGTACCAACGGCCCCAGTACCCCATACTCCCGTAGTACCCCGCCACAGGATTCCCTGGGGGACACGGTCATAAGCCTTCTACAAGTCCACAAAGCACATGTAGACTGGATGGGCAAACTCCCATGTCCTCCCAAAAACCCTGCAAGGGTAAAGAGCTGGTCTGCTGTTCCACGGCCAGGATGGAATCCACATTGCTGCTCCTGAAGCTGAGGTTCAACAATTGGCTGGAACCTCCTTTCCAGCACCCTGGAATAAACTTTCCTTGGATTCCATGTCCCCAACCTCCCCCAGGATAAATGAGAAGAGAAGTTCTTCAGGAGGTGAGCGTTAAAGACCTTACGGACAGGGGCTTCCACCAGACATTCTCAGTTCACCCTTACTACCGGTTTACCAGGTCTGTCCGGCAGCATCTGATCCAACTCACCACTAGGTGGTGATCAGTTGACAGCTCCTCTCTTCAGCCGAGTGTCCAAAACATGCTGCCGCAGATCTGCTGATATGACTACAAAGCTGATCATTGATCTTTGGCCTAAGGTGGTCCCGTACCAGGTAAAAGTATGAGCCACCATATGTTAAAAAATGGTAATCCATGACTAGCACAGAAGTCGAACAACAAAACACCACTTTGGTTCAGATCGGACAGGCCATTCTTCCCAATCACCCCCCTCCAGGTTGTGTGTTGAAGTCCCTCAGTAGAACTATGGAGTCCCCGAATGGAACCCTTTCCAGGATGCCACCCAAGGACTCCAAGAAGGCTGAACACTCTGAATTGCTGTTCGGTGAATAAGCACACACAACAGTCAACTCCATCGTCTTGCAGTCGCATGGAGATGACCCTCTTGTTCACCAGGGAGAACTCCAACACAGTGGCTCAGCCGGGGACTTGCGAGTATACCCACACCCGCCTGGTGCCTCGCACCCTGGGCAACTCCAGAAAAGGAGAGAACCCAGCCACTCTCCAGGGGTTTGGTTCCGGAACCGGTGCTGTGCGTGGAGACAAGCCCAGTCATATCTAATTTGTACTGGTCCACCTCCTTAATGTGCGCTAGAGGGGCATATATACAGTATATACACGGTGGTTATTCAGTGGGCAGTCACATTAACAAAAAGAGAGAAGCTTTGTTTATGACTCAAATAATCCCTCATGTTTTGATGTCTGCTTAATCAAATTCTAATGTCGGATCCAACAGTCCTACTGATTTGTCAGCATTTCAAATGCTGGGTTTGCATTTCATGCATGACAACAGGGCTGTCGAACTCAATTTCATCCCAGGCCACATCAACATTATGGTTGCCCTCAAAGGGCTGGTAAGACTTATATGTAAGAAATATGTACTTTTTTTCTTTCTCTTTTTACATCACTGCATCTACATTTGATTATTATTGGTTTTAGTAATAACTTAATTAATAACGAGCTCTGAAAGCAGAAGTCTAGGAAAAAGAATTGCAAGCAGACATTCAAGTGTCCAACTATTGTACAATATAGAGCCGGACTGGGAACATCATTCAGGCCTGGAAATACAGTCAGGCCACCCCAGTCCTGCGGGGATGCTGAAATGATGACATGTAATATTACAAATATTAGTAATTGATACAAATAAACATTGAGTAAAACCAGAATATTTACAATTGCATTAAACATGTATTGACACACACACACACACACACACACACACACACACACCAAATGCCCCTATATTGCAATGTTTACGGTAAAAGACGCATCAACCATTCTCGTCCACCAGTACCTAGTTTAGGTACTGGTATGTGGGAACTGGTATGTGGAACCACATACCACATGCTGTTATGTGGTATGTGGGAACTCAGCTTGAATGACACATACTAAAACTTGTTTTGTTGTATTTAAAAGAAAATAAAGAAGTTTGTTGCAGAGACTTCATTTCCTGTATTCTAGTGATTCTTTTCCCACCCCCTGCTCAATCACCGGCGTTATGATAGCCGTGCCATTGAAATATTGTGTGTGATGTGGCCGTCTTGAAGAGAAGAGCTGTGAATCAGTAGGTTATACCCAGTAGCCCTTAACCAACAATTGGAACGAACGAAACTCTAAAGAGAGAGAGAAAGGGAGAGAGATCATCCCAGGGATCATCCGGCGAACCAGATGAATATCATCCAAATGGGTTTAGATTATTATTAGATTAGGACGATGTTAAATAATCGTAATGTTCTTTACCATCGATCTCTGAATGAACCACGAAACAACGGTAGATGCAGTCGAAGACCACATTAACTAACTCCAAACTGCTTGCAACGCGAACTCGTTTGTAATGCTCACCCATTTCTTCGTGACGCTGACAAGTGCAGCAGCGACTCGGCGCAAACGTGAGGTCTCGGAGCGCCAAGTTGCCACGATATGACTTAGAAAAGAAAGTTCATTTTTCGTTTTCAGCGTTGTTGTTCAGTTGTTGTCAATCGCCGCAATGGTATTATTATTATTATTATTATTATTTAAAATACAATATATATAGATATATATATACTTTTTTTAATCGCCGAGTTGGTTATGGATATGCGTTGCACGGCTGTAGCCCACGATAGGCTAGTGGAGACAAATTAAGAGCGTCCCGAACAGTGGCCCAGCTGGATTAATACAACAAACTATATATATACATACATATATATATAAGGTGAGTGAATACTCTGTTTGAGTGTGTGTGTGTGTGTGTGTGTGGACACATAGGTCCTATAGGCCTACTTCTGAGTAGAATGTGCCATTGATGTGCCTAGATATTAACAGTTAACAGTGTTTGTGATTAACAAAAAGCAAATGAACAGCATTTGTGGTACACCATGCATGGCCAGATATAATTTCCAATGTGATTTTTGATTTTCTCTCTTTTATTATCCAAATTGACCAGGATTCTGCTGTCACACACAAATAGTTCCCAATAAGCATGCCCATCATCAGCAATGCCAACCATGACTTCAGAACCTACTCAGTTAGCAGCGATGACAGCAGCCTGGACCGCTTCTTCACTGAGATCCCAGAGACAGAGGCCATCAAGGGCGCATACTTCCAGCATGCTCGCCTACTCCGCACACCGGAGGCCTGCTATGTGGTGGACCCAGCCAGGCAGGCACTGGTCAATGTGGGTGGGAACCGCTACGCCTTCCCCTGGAGCACCTTGGAGCAGTACCCCCACAGCAGGCTGGGCCGGCTGCGCCTCTGCACCAGCCCTGAGGAGAGAGCGCGCCTCTGTGATGACTACGATGAAGCCAGCAATGAGTTCTTCTTCGACCGCAACCCCACTGCCTTCCGGGTCATCCTCAACTTCTTGGCGGCCGGCAAACTGCGGCTGCTGCGAGAGCTGTGCGCCGTGGCACTGCACGATGAGCTGGACTACTGGGGCGTGGCCCCGGGACACATGGAGCGCTGCTGCCGCCGCCGCATGGCCGTCCGGGTAGAGGAGGTGACGGAGCGGGCACGCAAGGAGAAAGAGTGGAGGCAGCGGAGGAGAGAGTTGAAAACACCCCTGGAGGCAGAGGACGGTCACCAGAGGCTGACCGCAGCGCTGCAGGAGGTGATGGAGAGCCCTCACTCAGGCCTGGCAGGCAAGGTGTTCGCCTTTCTCTCCATCGTCATGGTGGCCATCACTGTGGTTAGTCTGTGCATCAGCACCATGCCGGATCTCAGAGAGGAAGAGACCAAGGTGTGTATTTAGAAAGAGCCATGCTAATATATGGGAGAACATGCCAATACATGGGCGAACCAACTCTGTTGCATTAATAGACAGAAAGCACACATAAACATCCAAGTTGCAATGAGAATAGTAGCCTGAAGTTTGCTAGGTAATACGTAAGTAAATGTATTTCTCAATTATAAAGGTGATGACAAATAATGAAACACTTACCCGGACATAAAACATACAAAACGAATAGACAAATGAGCATCTTGAAACTGTTCCATAATCATATTATATGATGTGAGGTCTGAATACTCCGTAGTTTGGTGTAGCAGTGTCACTGCTCTTCCAAAGGACACATTTGAATGTTGAATAATCTGATTTTACAGAATTTATGGTAATGGCAGACAGAGTAGATGTTAGTATTCTAGTGCTCTCTGAGTGTGTGTGTGGTGATGGCTCGTTTAACCTGGTGTGAATTACTCGTCAATACACCACAGGTGTGCAGCCTCACCCAACCAATGTAATATCTAGACATAAGACCTACTTTTCTTTCCATCTAATGATGGGCTTCTCACACCTACATAGATCAGGCAAAAGGTTTGTTGAAACACAGAAAACTGAAACACAATTGATCAATCTGTCAACTTCATTTAGTTTCCCACATCCAGTGTCATTCTTCTTCAACATCCAATCCACATTCAGTAAACATTTTGGTGACTTGGCCCAACAGATAATCAATCCAGTTCGACTTCTCCACATGGACTCACTTACTATCCCTACTCCTATGGAATGGGATACTCATAGTATTGTTTAATATACCATCTGCTAATGATGGAGGAGGACATTGTTATAGTAATGTTCTTGTTATTGTGTCAGATCTCTTGGACTTTTGTCCAGACTAGACACATGGATGCAAACTGTCACCAGATATTTGCTCAGATATCTTATATTGTTAAAGTACTTCCTGAAACACACATGTTCAGTGTTCAGGAGAGAATACTGGACGAAATGGGACCAGCTCACAGGAGTCACCTAGAAACATCAAGTGTAACTGAGCCTGATGTTAGCTTTCTCCTTTCAGCCAACATAGTATAGCAACAGAATATTCTATACATTTGGGGGATTTCCTGTATGATATTAGGGAGAGGAGCTAGAAGCTAGCTGGAGCTAGAAGTTCATTTGCAATACACTATGAGGGATGTGGAGTCAGAGGATTGACATGGCCACAGTAGTAGGCCACAGTATTAGATCTTTCGACCGACACATAGTGTCCTTCACTCTTTAGGATTCATTTAACAGGACTTTACTACTGAGAGTTTGTCAAACTAAAAATAATAATACTCTAGGAACCTACAGTATATCTAGATTATAGATACAATTGAAATGATTGACTACTTAGCATGCAATAATGTGTAAGTTCATAATTATGTAATATTGTTGTCATATTTTGGAATGAATGTTTATAATAATCGCTTCTTAGTAATTGCAAGCTCCTTTAACTGCTCGATGCTCTTGCGATGGGTGAAGGTGAAGGGGTCGTAAGGCAAGGGGAGAGTGGAACCACATTGTCTTTTGACACGCTATCTCTTTCATTCAAGATAGCTTTTCATTTAGTTCGGTAATGTGATGAGGATTGGAGATAAGGATTGTACAATGGTGATGTACCAATTATTTATTTTGTCAAAGTAAACCGAGTAGTCCTGTGGATTTTTTTGATATTGATTAGGATGAGGGGAATCGCAAGAGTGTCATGCTAAGGCTCATTCATTAGAAACATTCACAAAATATCACAAATATCATTCACAAAAAATAACACTAATCATATTATAGTATTAAATACATCTGAATATGGAAGGTCATTGGTCCAATTCGCTATGAGTTATTTACAGAATGTATCTGTAACTAACTATTTTGGTGGATATTCAGAATAGCGTGAAAATGCTTTGGTATGAGAACATGGGTTTGAATTTGATATTGAAAAAAAGCATACATTTTATTTGTTCAGTCAAATACAACCAGATACATTACAGATACATTGTGTGCAAAAAATTGCATTTACTAGTTTGAGAAGAAGTGAATGACTCATCACACTGTTTTCCTTTAACAGGGTGAATGCTCCCAAAAGTGTCAGAACATGTTTGTTATAGAGTCCATCTGCGTAGCCTGGTTCACCTTGGAGTTTGTGCTGCGTTTTGTCAATGCCCAGAGCAAGCTGGCCTTTCTACACAGCCCTCTTAACATCATCGACGCCATCGCCATCCTGCCGTACTATGTGACCCTCGCCGTAGAGATCCGAGACAACCCTCATCAGGATGTCAACAGCAGCCGTGGTTACTTGGACAAACTAGGGCTGATCCTGCGTCTGCTCAGGGCCTTACGGATCCTGTACGTCATGAGGCTGGCTCGCCACTCGCTGGGCCTGCAGACGCTGGGCCTGACCCTGCAGCGCAGCCTGAGGGAGCTCGGCCTGCTCCTGCTGTTTGTCTGTGTGGCCGTGGTCCTCTTCTCCCCGCTGGTCCACCTGGCTGAGAGCGAACTGACACCATTTTCAGCCACGCGCCCCCACCAGAGTTTCAGCAGCATACCGGCTTCGTACTGGTGGGCCATTATCTCCATGACGACAGTGGGCTATGGCGACATGGTGCCGCACAGCATTCCTGGACAGATTGTGGCGCTCACCAGCATCCTGAGTGGGATCCTCATCATGGCATTCCCGGCCACCTCCATCTTTCACACCTTCTCCTGCTCCTACCAGGAGCTGAAACAGGAGTACGAGCGCTTGTGGGAAGAGGAGAGAAGTGCAGAACTTGGTCCACAAACTGAAGACCATTTGTCTATGATTGATTTTTGTCCTGGGCATCTAAAAACTCTTTCTGGTGAAGACGACAACAACATAATGTCAGGAACAATTCAGCAATCTGCTCTTCCGGAAATTGCATTATGATTGATCTATCTATCTATCTGGTTTGTTATTTAAATTGACAGTATTCATGATATCTCCCTAATAGTGCATTCACAATAATATGCTATTTAACCTAAGCATGACCACAATGCATTCACAATGCATGAGATGCATCTGGCATTCATATTCATCCGAAGAAGTGGTTACATTAATTGGACAACATTGAAACAAGATAAAAAAGTAAAAGGTGCAAAAGTACAGTATATGTTATTATGTTTGTATCATTTGTTTATTGTGTTTTTTTGTGCTGTATGTTGTGGCTGTGGATTTGATCAATGTCATGTTTGTAACAAAGTTTAGCAACTTCAGATCATCATTCTCAGAAAGTCATTTTCTTCTGGTAATTGTAGTTCAACTACTCTCAGCTCAAGGCTATACCTGTGAGTCATCCTAGTTCAATAGGATATCAAATATCACCCCGACATTCAGGGAGCTCCTGTAAAATATACTGGACTACCCTGCGCATTGAGAAATGATGCTAAATGGGTAACTACCCTGCTAGCTGAAAAATGATGGTAAATGAGTACCCAACTTGTCACATAGCCGCTTGGTCAGTGTCGTGCCCAAGTGTCACACAGACAGAGCAATATAGATGGATAGATATGGAACTGCACATATACCACATGTCTAATTTACATACTTCCACATGATAACATTATATAATACAATGATGTCATTTATGACATCATTTATGACATATAACAATGTCATCTATGACCTGAACCATGAACCATGACATGAACATTTTATTGTGTAATAGATTAGATTAGACTCCATTTTAGTACACATACCAGTACAATCATATGAAAACCAGTTTGAAAGGTGAGGCTTAAATATCCCTTTAGGCCATTGGTTTCAAGGAGTCGTATTGTTGGGCTCAGCAGAAAGCAGCATATGTTTACTTAAAGTTACATTCAAGTCACATAGCCAACACCATTATCTTGATGTCTGCTTACATGCTGGGCAACCCCAATTACAAAGAATAGAACCACTAATTGGCAATGTGACACTATGTATGTGACATAGTGATAGACACACACACACTCAGGGAGTATTCTCCCTTCTCATGGAATGTGTACGAGTTGAGTTTTGTTTGTTTGTGTTGTCGGGTTAAGTGGTAAGAGGCCAGAGGGGGGATTTCCAATAGAGGGATATCCATATGTATTCTCCTTGTCTTTGTTGTTGTTATTCTTGTAATGATATTTATTCTTCTCACTCCGGGACTGTCACACAGTAGAACATTCATTCATATACCAATAGTAACGAACACCTGGGAACAAGGTTTGATCCAATTTCAGGCGTTATCAGTATGGGGTCATGTAATGGTATATATAGAAACTCGTATGAAATGGTATAAATTCATACATAAAATGTTACATAGTGTATACTTCCACCATGGTCATTTTCATTGGCTGACATAAGAATGTTATTAAAAAACAGAAAGAAAGCTTAGTTTCCCTTTAAATTACAAAAAACATATATATAATGCTATATATTCATATACAAAAAGCATGTTTTAAAAAAATAATGATGTGGTTATTTTAATTGGCTGACACATAACAATCTTATATAAACATATAGATTCCCTTAAAATTAGATACACTTTACACACAAAACACATATGTAATGGCATATATTTATATCTTACAATCATCATAATTTATTAAAATTATTTATAACCATTCTATTGACATCAGGTGTGGCTTCCGGCAACCTCTGTACTCCCTTGGGAGTACAGAGGTGGAAAAGCACCATAAACAAGTCCATTGAACAACAACAAGGGAGCCTACTGCAGTTACAATATCTTGGCTCATTATTCTTAGTCCTTTTTCTATCATCTGCAAATCTAGATTTGAATAGCAAAAAGATAGATTTAGCTTTTTGCCTAATACTTAACATAACAATGTCTTAACAATGTATATTTATATACGCAGAATAGTATTGCATTTCTTGCCAGTATTGTAGTTCTTCCCATTGAAGCAGCAGCTCCCCTACCAGGCTGACGTTTATGCAAAGACGTCAGTGGCTGAAGCAAAAAAGGGTGTGGTTATAGTTAGGTGGGGCAAAGTACCATGGTTACCTGCCATGATTTACATGGGTCTGCAGGGGGGATACACAAAGAGAGAGAGAGAAAGAGGTGGAGTATGTTTAACTTGAGCAAATGCCGTCAAAATGACATTGTATGCATTGCTTTGTAGGCTATGTTCCACATAGCCTACGTTCCACATAGCCTACATAGAAAATGTCGTAACATGATTCCAACAATGCTGTGTGTTGGTAATCTAGGATATTTTGGTTCAACTGCGAATTTTCTTATCTGGAAGTTGTAAAACTGGTTGAGACGAACTGGACGAGTTGCAGCATATGTCACTGGAAGCTTCTTCCACACATGGAGAATGGTTACTTATTAATGCAGTTGTATGTTCTGGAGCAAACTTTCCAAAGGTACGTTGTTTTTGTTTTCCTTTTTGTGGTCTTAGATGTATTTATTCATGAATAGTTACAAGTAAAGCCAGGCTTTGCCATTGCCAAAGGGGTGTCATTAACACTGCCTTTCTTTGCCTATTCTGGCCTAGCTCTATTCAAACGATATAGGCCTTACACTTTATGATGTTAATCCAACGCAGAGAAAAGTAAGACAAACACCCATTGCTAGTCATTCTTCTTTATATTGATGCAGCATATTGCAAGTCACGTGAGAGACAACTCTGCTTTTGATAA
This sequence comes from Malacocephalus occidentalis, assembly GCA_900312585.1. NCBI lineage: Eukaryota > Metazoa > Chordata > Actinopteri > Gadiformes > Macrouridae > Malacocephalus > Malacocephalus occidentalis. The sequence continues at coordinate 24,735 of OMOU01089922.1, forward strand.
TCACAATACAGCGTCACAATCGCCCACTGAACCTCTTCTCTGGTTTCTCTCAGCCAGGAAATGGAGCAAAGTGGAAGGTCACCTGCTTGGTGCTACTTGTCATGTCGTCGCTGCTTTGGACTGATCCTCATCCTGGCAGCCACCATTTTTTTTTACAGCACAAACCGAACACGTCTGCCAAATCACTGGAACCCCAAATTGTGGTTCACACATAAACATGTCCTTTCTGATACTAATTCCACTGCTTTGGAAAATGACACCCAAATGTCCCAACCTTCAATGGATCCTGTGATGGTCACATCAGTTCCCTATGTTTCTCCAGGGCCATACAAAGTGGAATATCCATATGATTACCACTTCACCATAAACCACCCGGAGACATGCAATCAGCTGAAGCCTTTCGTGGTTCTGATTGTGCCAGTGGCACCAGAAAACACGGAGCACCGTATGAATATCCGCAGGACTTGGGGAAATCAAACTCTAGTGCAGGATAAAGTGGTGAGCCTGTTCTTCCTTTTGGGTCGACCGTCTGTGGGAAATGTCTCGCAAATTCAACAGCAGGTGATAGAGGAGAGCAGGGAGTATGGGGACCTGCTTCAGAGTGACTTCCTGGACAGCTACAAGAACCTCACCATTAAGACCATGGTGATGATGGAGTGGCTGTGTTCATATTGCACTACTGCCACCTACGCCATGAAGATTGATTCGGATATGTTCCTCAATGTGCATAACCTGATCAGCATGCTCTTAACAGCTAAAAGGGACAACTATCTGACTGGCCTCGTGGCACATGGGGCTGCTGTTCTGAGAGACAAGTCTTCAAAATGGTACCTACCGCCGTCCGTTTTTCCTGAGGGACACTATCCGCCGTATGCTCTGGGCCTGGGCTATATCTTTTCATTAGACCTTAGCGAGAAGATTGTAGAGGCTTCCAAACATGTCCCTACAATCTACATTGAGGATGTTTATGTGGGATTGTGTATGAGACATCTACAGATTCGGCCCACCAACCCACCAGCTGCTAAGTTTCATGTGTTTCCTTTAAATTACAACCGCTGCACGTACTCAACGATAATAGCGACCACCATACAAGCCAGTACTAATATGAGACAGATTTGGAAAGACTTCACAAGACCAGGTCCATACTGTTGACCGTGGAGACCTCTAAGAGAGAACTCAGTGGGTGGAATGAAAAAAAATAGTGCTGCTGTAGAAATATACATTTAGTCAATGGGTCATTTCCTACTGTTCCTAGTTTAGCCACATCCGGCAGGTCTGCAGCATCAGATCCGTGACTTTTGGATCTGGCACATTCCCAGGTGTTTTGAAAAGGATAAGCATTACAGAATTTCCAATGTCATTTTCATTCACAAATATTTGTGTTTAAACATTACAGGGTCACTACAGAAAAGGTGGAACACAAATCTGCTGAAAATATGTTCCTTCTTACATACCTAAACCCTTTTTTAACTTCTCAACCTGATTCATACATAACATGTCATGCTTAATGTATTGTTTACATAATAATAATAATTATTATTAATAATAATTCATAAATGTAGTTGATTTGTCATTGGTGTTACCGATCCACAGTATATACCTACATTTTTGCAATGTGATGTGTCAGAACACATGGTTTTCACTTCAGTTATACCAACACCATTTAGCTATTCAATTTTTTATATTCACATTTTCACCCCCATAACTGAGTAGCACAACCTTTGTCCACTGAACGCGACTGCACTTACTTCAATGACTTGAACCAGATATATGGCTAATGCTCATTCATTCATTCATGAATACATGTCTATGTGGTGTCAGTGTGTGTGGTTGGTGGCTGGTTTAAGCAGCCTCACCTGGCCAGAGTTGGGCTACATATGTACATCACTCACTACATATATAATGTAGTGAGTACCCGGGACCCACAAGTGGCTATTTTAGTGGGTTCTAGGGATATTGAGCGGTTCCCCAATAAAATGTATTTTGTTGACAAATTGTAGTGCTAAACTCGTGTTTTTTATACAGTTATAATTATGGTTATATTCATGCATGTTGAAAGTGTACAAAAAATGAAACAAATATGAACATGTAATTCACAGCGTGTTGCTACTATGCTTTTGGAACATTGTTTGGTTGCAGAACAGGTTATGTCACTGGGTGGCGCTCCTCCTTTTTTTATTTTACTGAGAACAGCAACAGGTTGAGTAGGCTAATAACAACTACTCCCAGTCTACCCAATACTGACGTCGTCTCGCTCTGTCATGCTATCAGGACTAGCTTTACACTACTCCCCTAAAGCTAACAAGCACAAAGTTAATGTAAGCTAAGACACGACCAAGCGCGTTACAGTTTCATGGCTTTCCCCCCGAATAATAACTCGCAACTTGGGGTAGAAGAAATACGTTTCCATCGCATTAGCCTATCTGTGCTTTCCCGAACGTATTCGGATTTAGGTACATCCCTACCTGCAATAGTTAGTTGGCAGCAATATGTGTGATCTTTTTCTTTGGTGGCATTTTAAAACGTTTTCCTTTCACTGATTTGACAAACAGCAGATACAGCGAGATATAGGGTGCGTTGATAGTGAGTTTACTGCGTCCTTTCGGATTATCACTGGATATGTCTACAGCTTGGCTATAGACTACGTCGACATATGACCGCTACATCGAACTGTAGAGGTCGCTGTGATTTGTGAGAAATTGTGTCAACTCTGAACCCTCTACACCGTAGAGGGTTGACATGTGGATGAGATAAAATGAAATAACGAGCTAGCAGCTATACAAGGTACACACAGTTAATGACACAGGTGACAATGATGACTTCTGACTGTCAGACTGTGACTAGAGAGAATAAGGGCAAATGGAGGACACCATTTGTGGTCAATGGGACGCTACTTCAATTTCAGCTTGGCAAAGCCAAAATTAATAAAGTTTAAATGATCAGTGCAAAAATAAACAGCCCATAGCAACTGAAGGGTGCAGACAAAAATGACTGCAACAGGAAAGCTACACAGTGTGCTGTTTTTGGTAGTGCCTAATGGACAATCACTCCTAGGAGACAAAGCATGTGAGAACCTGGAATTGGTCAAAAGTATTTATGAGATCAACAAGGAAAATGTAGCGTGTGGACAATGCGGTCGTTTATTTTGACGTTGAGCTCCATCTGAGACACATGCTATTGCCGTCTGTTTATCCCATAATGGTTTACATTTCTCCCACCCAGCGAGCTCCTCTTGTAGATACGAGAAATCCTCCCTTGTCTCTTTCTCTCATGTAGCATTCCACAATCACACGCGGTCGTCAGTAAAAGATCGCTCTCGGATATTGAGAGGCTATATTCGGATGTATGGACCTCGTCCACCCAATTACATTACTGATAAACGGTACTGTGTAATAATTACCGATTGTTAAAATCATCGACGATTTTATATGCAATTGTTTGAGGAGACCCTGGCCACGGTTCCCCTTTTTGACAACTTTTGACAATTTCCCCACTTCCTCAGTTTGGTGAGGGGGGAATTTCCCTGAACTCTTGATAAGAGTCCCCAGGTTGACCCTGAATTGCTGTGGCCGAGCAGTAGAGTGGATAAAATCCCTTTAAAATAATATATATATATTCTATTATTTATTGTTCTTATTGTATTCTTATTAGTATATTATATTATATAATATATATTACGTTCAGCCCATATATATCTATTAGTCATTAGATTATATGTATTCTCTTGTATCACGCTTATAAATTCTAGTTGGGCAGACAAATAAGAAGATTGTAACTCACCTCTGTCCAGTATCCCACTTCTGACACCAAATTGTTATGCGAGGTTTCAAGCAGTCATCTACTGTGGCTGAAGTTAGGTTCAGGTTCAGTTTCATGATTATCTGTAGCAAAGCAGCAAGCTCGGGAATCAATGTGACACAAGGCAGTATCACCCAGAATGATTCAACATTTATTTAGATACATATATATACATTTTTGGACGTGCGGGTAGACATAACAATTCAGCAGAGAAACTAGGGTCTCACATGAAGATGCGACAGACAGAGAGCATATACAACAGACAGACAGACACTCACCCTGGGAAATGGGGACACCACCTCCTCACATGGAGACACACCTGCTCCCATCTCCCACAGGAGCTGCACGTGCTCCCACCTCCCAGACGGCCAGCCTGAGAAGCAAGGACACCACGGTCCCACACTAGTTAAGCACATCTCCAAGGCCTCCCAGGGCAAACACATACGAGCGAAGTTAACTAGTCATGTAGGCCGAATAGAGAAAGTTACAGGCCCATACGGTTAACACATCCACAACTCCCAACAGTGTGGTAGTAGCCTGCATCACTTAGAAAACTTAGTAAAATGTATATACATTTTACAATAATAAGGCATTAAAGGTGATATTTCAAAAGTAGGAGCATGTGATTTTAGACGGCGTAATTAGAACCACAAGAACATCTTGTAGTGGACATGAAAAGAGGTTCATGATTCAAATATGTACATACTGTATATATTAAGCTATTTAAGTGTTGATCAACTGAGATTGTTAAAACAATGAGAACCACACAAATTAACTTAATTGAGGCCACATTTAATAAAACATAGGAGAACATTGGTTATAACAAACAGCAACATTACTTTGATGTTGCTAAGCAGACAAATGGTTGTTGGTTTTAGCAGCCAGAGAGTCGGTGGATCCTTAGTAGGTTGACTCCATGACCTCACATCGTCCATGTAGCGTAGTCACTGCCACAATGCCACGATAGTGGCTTTAGTTCGGGGCTCCTCCAAGGACACAGGCTGGTTGTGGTGTTTGAAATCCGGTTTATTGTAAAGTTGTAAAGAAAATGGTATGGAGCAGATGGAGTGTTTGCTAGCTAGCATGCTAGAGCTCCCCTTGGTGTGTGTGCTGGTGGCTGACTTAACCTGTGGTGCACTGATTAGCCAATGCACCACAGGCTTGCAGCCCCACCCCCCCAGACTAACTGGGTCAGGTGAGGCCAATTAAGCCAGCCACCAACAACACACCAAACATTCCCACATACCCCCAACACTGAATTGAGGCTGGGGAAAATCCCCAGCCGCAACCAACTCCCCCCTCCCCCCAAACAAATAGCAAAATAAAACTGGACTCTTACAGGGTTACCATACCTACAAAACACACACAAAACCCAACCCAACCCCACTGTCCCCACATTCTTCCCCAGTGTTCCTTTTCACCC
>OMOU01089924.1:0-12379 GCA_900312585.1 Malacocephalus occidentalis
TGTCTGCTTGCGATGTCATCAAGTGTGTTTTTATCTTCCTTTGTCCTCCCCCCCGCCTCTCCGTCTATGTTTGCGCGGCCATCCGTCTGCTTGTGATTCTGTTTATTTACCTTCCCGAGTAGTTTTGACTCCTCCCTCGGGACTCCAAAGACCGTCATACCTGTCTGTGGCGCGCCGCAGCAATCTGGGAATACACACATTTGATTTACCTTTTGCTTTTGTGCGATAAACACCTGTCGTTCAGGGCTTGAGTTACATACTCCGAGATCTTGTGTGTGTGTGTGCGAGAGAGAGCGAGAGAGTGTGAGTGTTTTTATTGTGAAATTATCATGACAATTATTATTCATATCTGTCTTGGACTCACAACTCCTACATTTCCTCTGCGGCCTCTGTGATCGTAGCGCAATAGCCCGAGTGTTAGCCCATAAGGTGGCGTGCCAGATGAGGTTCAGCTCGTCGTAAGTAGAGCAGTAAAATGATAAAAGATCTCAAAACACAGGCGCGTTCCTCTGCTGAGGATGATATAGACCCAGTTTGAGGAAGGGAGATAAACTGCATATGTGTGCCTGAGGTCTCTTCTTTAAGCACCGGTAATAAGATGTTAAATCTGTGAAAGTACATTTCTGACAGCGGTCAGGGGGTGTCTACGCCAGCACTTGCAGAGAGACCCATGGTGGCTGACACAGAAGTAAACATTTAGCTGTCCATATTTGTTAGAATTGTTTGTGAGTAACTTGCAGTGACGTTTAGCATTCAGTTGTTTCCTCAGTGCTTTCCTTCAGTGCTTTCCTTCAGCTTACAGTGACTTACAGTGACTCTCTGTGAAGATTCAACAACCTTCTACCTGCCACTAGGGTGCGTTCCAGCCACGATTTCACTCCACATCAGTTCCTAAACAGAGGACACATCACCAGTGTAGCCTACACAGGAGGTGCTCTGCAGATTATTGTCACACGGTTGGACGCACACACCCTGCCATGAAGATAATCTGACGGCTGTGTCAGACGACCCGGGTCATCGACGATCTCTGTGGCTCCGTCGATCTTCTACCGCTCGCTCCCTCGGCAGGATAGCGAACAAGCAATATCGGGGGGTGGATGTCGAAATGAGTTTTGTAACGCGCCCCTGGTGTCGCCCCTGCTCTCTCTGCCTGACTCACTGCAGTGCTCCCTGACCTGTGATCAAGTTCAGCACAGTGCAGTCAGTAGCCACAGTGTGCCAACATCCACTCAGGTGACCTTGGCTCTTTCTAAAGGGTATGGCTGTTGCCAGAGTCCCCAGAACAAAGGAGTTACCCTTGTAAAACCCTTCAGTAAGCTTACCCTATACCTTAACAACTAAACCTGAGGGATGCAATAATTGGAAACAATTATTGGAAATACAACTTCAAACTTTCCCACTGGGAAACAATGTATGTCTGACAATGTGTGCACTCTTGAACAATTGTAACAAACAGGTCTTCTGTGGGCTCTCTTGGATGTAAAGTTAACTCTTTTTGAACCATTTGAGCATTTGTGGGTGTGTGCATTTTTGTTTGTATATGTTTGTATTTCAATCTGTTGTCACATGAATGTGCGTGCATGTGTGTGTGTGTGTGTATCCGTGTGTGCACAGAAGCCATTACTATATGTACACGTGCATGGCCATGTGGCAGTAATGCAGCTCTATCCATGTGTGTGGCACCTGCAGCGCTGCATGCTCTCTGACGCATGCCCTGCTGACCTTGTGCCGTCCCCCTCCCTGCACAGGTACACCCTCTGCTGATGCGCGAGAGGCGCTCCGAGTCCCACAGGAACAAACTCCTGCGGCGGACGGTCAGTGTTCCTGTTGAGGGCCGGCACCATCCAGAGATGGGTAAGCAACCTGATACACTAGATATAAAATAGACTTGGAAATGGAATTCAACTATTGGCCAAAGATCAACCAAAACACATGCGCACTTTAATTGTCTAAAAATGTGAAAAACTCAAGTGTCAAATTTCCAGAAATTTGACGTTTGGTCAACGTGGACAGTGCTCCTGTCTGATCTCTGATATCTGTCTCACTATTGGTTTGTGTAGTTGTGTCTGTCTCTGTGTACAGCAGAGGAGTCAATGCAGTTGTGGGTCAATGTCTCTCTGCCTCGCTCCTGTTTCCCTCTCCCTCTATCTCTCTCTCTCTCTCTCTCTGTGGATGCTGCTGCTCTTTCTATCCGGTGTCCTAATCTATCTTCATCATCTCTCCATCGAGGGCTTTGTGGTTCCTGATTTGATTGTTTCCTTTTCAGTTAGTCTCTCAGCCTCTACCAACAATCTCTCCTTCCATTCGACTTCTCTCAGTCGGTCTCCCTCTCTTGCTTGGTCTCACTCTCTCTCTCACTCTTTCACTCTCTCTCTCTCAAGATTAAATATTAAATGGCCTTCATTAGCTTGGGAAACCTACATATACATTGCCAAAGTACAAAAAGTAAACATGAGATACAGAACAATAATAGTAAAAATACAACATACATGTACATACATGTACAAAAGTAAGGCTATAATATTAGATCATGCGGTAATGGTCTGGATAGGGTTGAGTGAAGTAAGTACTTCCTGGGTGTAGACCATAGAACGCCTTCACCCATCTCTGCAAACAGTAGTGACAGTTAATAAATATGTGACTTGGATGTCCAGTATAGGCTACCATATTAATATAATATTAATAATTATAGATCTCTCTAACCCCCCTCTCTCTCACTCTATCTCTCTCTCTCTCTCTCTCCATCTCTCCTTCTCTCCTGCTCTCCTTCTCCCCTTCTCTCTCCCCCCCCTCTCTCTCTTTCTCCATCTCTCCATCTCTACTGCTCTCCTTCTCTCCTGCTCTCCTTCTCCCTCTCTCTCTCTCCCTCCCTCCCTCTCTCTCTCTCTCTGTTGCAGGAACTTTTCTGTTTGTTTGTGTGTTTGTTTGCATCTGACTCAGTGTCTGCTTTCACCTTCTACCACTGTACACCTCCTCTCCACGCTCAGCTATTTAGGGGCTGTCCCAAGGGACAATATGGCTCTCTCTCTCTCTCTCTCCCTTTCTCTCTCTGTCTCTCTCTCTCTGTATGTACGTGCACTACACCGCAGACGATCTCTGTGTGTTGATGAACGTGCACTCTTGTGGACATGCGTCTCTGCAGCGTAACCGTGGCGCTGGCTCTCTCACTCACACACACACACACACACACACACACACACACACTGTGATACACATGGTGAATTGCTAATATGCTGATTGACACGACTAAAGTTAGAGTAAGCTAACTAGTTGATTGGCATGAATACGTTGTAATAATAATAACTAGCGGACGGACAACCCCCGTCTTCATTGTCGCGGTTCACACCATGCATGTACATGTGTGTACACGTGCACGGCGGCCCTCCCAACCCACACACCAACCGCCGCTGGTCTTCTTCTATGTTTTTAGAGCGGTTATATATACAGTATATATGGAGGAACCCCAGGGAGCACGGGGAGAACATGGAAACTCCACACAGAAAGGGCTGTTCACAAAATCCCAGCACTGGGGCACATGGGGAGAACCAACCATGTCCCAGGCGGGAATCGATCCCAGGACCTTCTAGCTGTGAGGCGACAGCACTACGACTGTGCCACCGTGCCCCCTTAAGTAATGTGCTGACACTGCAATGCAGATGTGCTCCTCTTACTAAGCACCTTAACTCAAATCCTGCTGCATGGCACGCTAACATGTCCATCTCGCAGCACTGTATATGCTGTGGTATGCTAGCATGCTGTGATGTGCTGACACCGATATAGACCAGCTATGACCATCATTGTGCACCAACATTATTGCCTATTTAATCTTCTCAGGTACTTCAATATTGGTCAAAGCATGGACATCTGAGTACCATTTAACACCTCGTGTCACTGTCGCCGGTTTTCATTAACCAACACAACCCCAGCAGAACTTTGATCATTCTTGCCGCTTCACACAAAATCCAGGCTCTGGAACATCGGGAACAGGTTTGTGCTGCGGTCAGAACCATGGACGGTGGTGATGTGGTGCTGTTGTAGACAACAGAGTTTGTCGGCTTACTGGCAATCACCTGTGCCGGCCAGGCGACTGGCAGGTAGGCCCCCTGCCGGAGACGGCTGGTCTGTGGAGACGGTGTGGGATGGATGTTTGTGGACACGTGTGTCAGCTCCTTCCTAAATGGAGCATGGAGACATCTCCACAGACCAAGCTTTAGTCACAAGAGTGGAATGCACGAGGCTGAGCAATCATGTGACAATGAATGTATTTTTACTCAAGCCACTCAAGTAATTTGACTAAGTGCCTTCCTTAGGTATAATTTAGAGCAATCTGAGCATAAACCGCATGCATTGCTTTTCACTAGGCAGTTATCCGTTGAGGTGGAGCAGGCCCGGGTGAGGGCATCTTGTTCAGGGATGCCTACAGATAGACATTCGATCCCAGAACCCTTCTGCTGGGAGTCAATTCCCATTACCAGGCACCAGACTATCCTTGCCCCTCAAATGATTCCTTCGAAACAGATAGTAACATAATGAGTGAAGTATTTTTACCGAGGGTGAAAGTGAAGCCCCTGTTTCTGCTCACTTTTGAACACGAACATGATGTGATTATACAAAAAGTTCTCGGAGGGAGGGTATCATAAAAGTAGACGTGAAACATTATTGACAGTATATGCTCCATTGATGAAACCATATTGTATAGGTATATTATGTGATGAATGATACGATACATGATTGACCAAGATACATGCGCAGGTGCTGGTCGGTTGTGATGATGCACCACAACCAACCTTGATCAGTGTGTGCTCTGCTACACGCTGTCTTCCTCCTGGCTCATGATTGCTTGTTTGACAGCAACCCCACCCCCTCCCTGCATGGCCGGCAGATGTGTCAACGCACTCACGCCGGTGTTTAGATAGACGGGGACGCCGGGCAGCAGTCAGACAGACTCTTGCCGTCACGCCCTCTGCAGCAAGCAGACGTATGAATCTCTCTCCTCTGTCCACCGTGCGCGACTTCCTGTTTGTGATCCCTGTCTTTCTAATGAAGACATTGATCTTGCTGTGTAATTCCAGTGCAGCTTAGGACAATGTATTCACTTCTTGATTAGCATTGCAGTGTTTGTTGTGACAAAGATCAATTATTGCATATAACACTCCTCAAGTCGTTTCATATACTCACCATGAACACAAGCACATATTGTTGTACGGGACGAAAACAGTTAAGTATCATTCAATTAAGAATGTGTGGGAAATCAATTGGAGTGTCCTATGAGTGTCTCAGAGTATTTCACGCTAAAATCACAGCTCATTTTAACAGGCAAGAGTTTGAAAAGTGTATCGAGAGCTTACTTGTTTCAGGAGGTTTCAGAGCCGCCTACTGAATGCACAGGCAGCATGTAGGTCATGTGATCCAGACCAGGAAATGAGGCATCGCAGCCAGCTAAAGCAGTCTGCACGTGCTCATGATGATACAATGTATGCGTTTCCACCATTTCAGTCTGGACAGTTATTATTTTCCCGCAGGTATGTCTGTCTAATTGTCTCAATGTGGGCACAGGACAATTTACTGGACAAATCTGACCATTTAGTCATGTCTTATGTTAAAACACTGGTGAAAACGTCATCCGGCATTGTGTCTTGCATTGCATTCCTTTCATTTATTTGCTTTTTCACTGCATGCATCACTCACAATTTTCTCACTCCTTTTCTGCTGCAGATCTACCTAGCTTCAGGGGAGAATACCAGGCCTGGTTTGAGTGAACTGTGGACGGATTGCTTTTATTCTTTAGACAAGTTGAACAGCTGTTCAACTTTTGAACTAAAGTGACGTTGGATGTTGCGGTGGGAACACCGAAGAAAAAAAGTTTTACCAAAGCAATTGCTGCAGTGCAAAGCTTTTGCAGCGACGGTTGAAGCAAAGTTGATACATTTTGTGAAAAACTAAAGCAATGTTTAATCCTTCCCTTCCTTAGCGTCGCAGAGATTGATGGAGATGAGATCCTCATTCATGGATTTGGCCTTTTACTGTTTACTGTCTACCATTCACATCCTAAATGGCCTCTGAGGCAGCTCACTTCAAAAAGCGTTTTATCCAAATGTCTTTCCCTGTGGCGTGCCATCACAAACCCTGTGAAGGCCGCCGTCATCCTTTGACTGAATACCATGTCAGTCGTTAAGGAGTTGTTCACTTGTTCACGGTGTTTTAAGCTCTCTCTGTTTGCCTCATCGTTCATTCAGCCCATGCTGCTGTCCTGCTCCTTACTGAGGTTCTCTCAAGTGAAGATGGGTTGGTGCAAATGCCTCAATCTGATTGGCTGCAGGAGAGCCTTCATAGGGTCACCTGATGCGCAGGGTTGGTGGGATATTTCTGGCTTACTTAATACTTGATGGAACACTGACTACATATTAGACTCGAGGGTTGTCTGGCCCAGAGGTTCTGAGTTTGATCCCTTATGGAAGAAATAGCTTGGATAAGCTTTCACAGGGTTTCCGTTTCATGTCTCATTTTGTATCTTGTTGACTTCTGGCGGTCTTGATGGTGCTTGGTTGTTTAGCTTGATCCTAATTGATTCATCAATATGCAAAATGTACCAAAATCTGAATGTATATCAAGATACATTAATGTGCTAACAAAACACATATTGTGTAAAAAAGGATTTGCATTACCAGTTGCCTTATCAAGAATAGAATCCAGCCAGTGTTGCCTCAACAAAATAGCACTCTTAGACAAGCACGTAATGTTTGGAATCATTTTGTTTGTTTTATTTCATACGAATAACCATATTCTGAGTGGAATTTACTGAAGACGACGTTGCAAATAATTGATATTGTGGCCCCGTTCCCTGTGGGATAATTAAATGAAGAGAGACACCAACAGAGAAGCTCAAACGTGCATATTAAATAAATATGCTCTTCTCTTTTTCCCTCAAGTTAATGAGCTTTTGGCAACCGTAGCATCCTGTCGCGTGACTCACAGTGAACGTCTTTCACAGTCACCTTCACTCACACACTTCCAAGTCACTCCCCTTCTTCATGGCCTCCAGCCCTTTCTCCCAGGGTACAGTTGGTCAGCCCAACCGCTACTATACTAAAACACACTATAATAGCATCATAGCATTCTGTACTTTAATGAAGCATAAGGTTAGATATGTATTGCATCTGATGCATTGCATTATGGTGGCTGGTGGTGGGGGGGGGGGGTGGCTTGTGTAAGTAAACGGCATCAAGATGTTTAATCTTTGGTGACTGGGGGATCAATTTGGAGATGTAAAATAGTATTTTTTACATTTGATGTCAGTGAATGTCTGAGGTGAATTGGATGTAGCAGGTTACAATGTGAGGCTAAGACTGACGGTTTATAATGCTACAGATGCTGTCAGGGTCATGTCTTAAACCCTATCTCTATCTCTCTCCCTCTCGCTCCATCTCTCTCTCCTTCTCTCCCTCTCGCTCCATCTCTCTCTCTCCATCTCTCTCTTTGTCTGCGTCATTTTCCCCACCAAGAAGCCTGCTCTTGTCTTGCCGATGATTTGCTGAGTCATGATGCCGGCGGCGAGCTGTCAGGACAGGAAATGAATACAAACGCTGTAGCCGCTGTAGGGCTGTCTCGCGCGCCTCATGACGGACACACGTGGGCTTGATACCCACTGTGGAACCGCGGGCTTAAATCCCCCAGGGATCTACCGTTAAGTATTTCACGATGGAGACACACACCCTTCTTAAGCCTGCGCCGCTCAGGAGAACTTTATTCAGAGGGCTGCAAAGACGAATGTGCCTTAAGTAGACTTACGGTGTGTAGGAATACACTGTTAGTGCCGTTGGTACAGCGTTGGCAAAGACTAGTCTCATCCCCGCAGCCATGGCTTTCACTTGTTCATTCTATTTTGGGTGGTTTATTTCAGTTGGTTTGTTCTAAGTGCTAGGTTCTGTGATTGAACGTGGTTTTAACTCCCACCTCGGTCTCGCCGAACAAAGGTAACATTAAGAGAAACCATGTTGGCTAAAGAAGAATATGGACTTTGTCACTGTGTACATTAACACAAACGTTATTGTAACGGGTGTGGGTTGAACCTAATAGCAGCACAATCACGAGGGACAGTTTCTTTAAATATACTAAATCCTTAGATGAGAATGCAGAGTCCAACGTGTTGCAATCATCCAAGATATTTTCAATGCGAGAATTATGGAGATGCAGGGTTTGGGTTATCTCTGTACTTGAACCGTGGATGCCAGGCAGTGGAGTTGATGGACTCGGCGTATACTCGTACATGTGATAGTCTGTACGTGGGCAGCGGTACCGGTAGGGGAGATGCAGAAGTCGTGGTGGTGGTGGTGTTCGCTGGTTCGGCGTTGGGCGGACAATCAGTCGGGCGGAGGTACAGATGGGGAGCTGATCGTCGGGGACGGGCAGGATTGGGAAACCAGGAAGTGAGGGAGAAGAGGGGAAATGTCGGATAACCACAGATACAGGCGGGCTGGGTCAGCAACAGGTGATCTGGACGAGGAAATGCTGGAGAGACTTGCATGTGTAAAGCAAATAAAAATCTGCCAATGAGTGTGTGGAAAGCCAAAGTTTATATAGGGAGTGATTGATGTGGGGACAGGTGGAGGTGGTTAGGCTGATGAGCTGACAGATTTAATGATTGACTATGATAGTAGAAAGAGCTGGAATGCGGATTATGACTGTATGGTTATATTGTACATGAGCAGTCTTGACAGATGAGACTTACCTCTTTCTACCACAATAGCAAATAGACATTATTTGTAAATGAACAAGAATAGGAACGGGAATTCTGTTAACATGACAATCAAGCTCGTCTGTCATGATTAGAGAACCTATCAGGATGAGAATACTATTCACATTTCACTCTAAACCCGTGTCTTTCAGTGCCAGTGCAACACTAATAACTTCACTGGCTGTGTAGCCTTTTGTCAACATTATCCAGCATCAAGCTCACGTTTGACAGTCCACACACTGTGCTAGCATCACAGAGTCGGCCTACATCTTTGGTAAGACACAGAACTGGCTTTTTTCCTCCCCCTGCACCCTGCTCTATGCAAATTGTTACATAATGCAGATGCTCAGTGATGTTATGATGCTTTAAGAGGAGCTGGTGAAGGTGGAGGACAAGAGGAGAAAGCTGGCGCGACCCGAGTTTGATTGACGGCCGTGTGCGGGCTCGCCGTGCACAGAGGTCTCCAGCGTGCACGCACTTCCAACCACTGAGACACACTCTCTGGTAGGGTACGGGAGAGGATGCCACACACAGACACACACACACACACACAGACAGTCTCACAAGCATATACTCACATACACATACAGTCGCCCACACACACAAACACACACACACACACATTTACTCACACTCACACTCACACACACACACACACACACACACAGAAGCACTTTTTTTCTCTCACACACACACAGGCATATAATCATGCACACATCCTTGCACAGACACTTTCCCTCTGATCTCCCGTCATCAGGGACCTTCTGTACCGGCAGTGGGATGATGAATGGAGCTAGGTTAGTGTAAAACACTCTCCATGGACTATTAGTCTAACCCAGGACTGCTTTGACCCACTTCTAGCCTAAGCCAGGACTAGAATAAACCATGACTAGTTCTGATTATGGATGATGAATGGAGCTAGGCTAGTGTAAAGGAGTCCATGTCTCACAGTCTACTCTTCCACAGTCGACTAGATTAACCCAGGAATATAACCCATGGCTAGAATAATGTAGGACAAACACAGGATTATAACCCAATACTCGATTAACCCAGGACTAGAATAACCCAGGTCTGGGTTAACCCATGAGTATAACCTAGGGATAGAATAAACCAGGACGAGACGAACCAGATTAAGGGAATGAAGAAACGCAGTCGTACGGTGTATCTATGTCATGAGAATGAGTTCATAATGAAGTGTTCTTTCAGGATGCTAACGATCATCACCAGCCTTGTTCGAAGCACGGTAGTTTTAAGTTTACACTTTAAGATTTGTCTCTGTGGATGTAATCTGTCGTCTCCTTCAGACATGTTGGGCTCAATCTGTTTCTGCTGTTTGTGAGTTAGCGCTAACAGCTACCGCTACATTTGCGCCTCGCCGTTGAGTAAAACAGACCCAAGAGACAGTGAATAAGACAAGATGGAGGCTGTTTGCCACTTGCCGCTGCGTCCGCTCCAACAAAAGGATGTAAAAATAGATATAGAGGCAAGAGTTTATTGTGGAAAACTTTGTGGTTGGCATGGCGACAGTGCTGTCATTGTGCTGCCTGTGTCAGGGAGAGTAAAAGTGAAATGTAATTAATTTGAATTGTCATTTAAATGGTTTTTCAAGTTGGACTGGAGGCATGTTCAGTTCAAGTTGTCAGGCCAACGTCTCCCCTGCGCCTTACTGTCATCTGATGGGCACACACGCTGTGGAGTGTGTGTGCGAGTGTGTGTGTGTGTGTGACTTGAGCTCCTGGAGAGCTTGCATATTTTGGAAAATATTGCTGCATGGAAAGTATTGTGTAGTATCCATCCATCCATTCTCTTCCGCTTATTCCGGGGCCAGGTCGCTCTCCAGGCCCCCTTCTCCCCAGCAACACTCTCTAGTTCCTCCTGGGGGATCCCGAGGCATTCCCATGCCAGACGAGATATATAATCCCTCCAGCGGGTTCTGGATCTGCCTCGGGGTCTCTTCCCAGTCGGACGTGCCCGGAAGACCTCTAAAGGGAGGCGCCCGGGAGGCATCCTGGTCAGATGCCCGAACCACCTCAGCTGACTCCTTTCGACGCGGAGGAGCAGCGGCTCTACTCCGAGCTCCCTCTGGATGTCTGAGCTCCTCACCTTATCTCTCAGGCTGAGCCCAGCCACCCTCCAGAGGAAACTCATTTTGATCACTTGTATCTGCAATCTCGTATTTTCGGTCACTACCCACAGCTCGTGACCATACGTGAGGGTTGGAACGGTAAAGGTGAGGGTTGGACCGGTAAATTAAGAGCTTTGCCTTTCGGCTCAGCTCCTTCTTCACCACAACGGACTGGTACAGTGCCCGCATTACTGCAGATGCCGCACCAATCCGTCTGTCCATCTCCCGCTTCATTTTTCCCTCACTCGTGAACAAGACCCCGAGATACTTGAAATCTTTTGCTTGAGGCAGCAACTCACTCCCAACCGGGAGGGAGCACTCCACCGTTTTCCGGCAGAGAACCATGGCCTCCGACTTGGAGGTGATGACTCTCATCCCAACCACTTCCCCGCCCCAGTACATGCTGGAGGTCACAGTCTGATGTAGCCAACTGAACTACATCATCTGCAAATAGCAGGGATGCATTTCTGAGGTCCCCAAACCGGAGACTCTCCTCACCTCCGCTGCGCCTTGAGATTCTGTCCATGAAAATCACAAACAGAATTGGTGACAAGGGGCAACCTTTGTGGAGTCCAACACCCACTGAGAACGTGCTTGACTTTGTGCCGATAATACGGACACAGCTCTCACTTTGTTTGTACATGGACCGAATGGCACGTACTAACGGCCCCGGTACCCATACTCCCGCAGTACCCCCCACAGGATTCCCCAGGGGACACTGTCATAAGCCTTCTCCAAGTCTACAAAGCACATGTAGACTGGATGAGCAAACTCCCATGCCCCCTCCAACAAATCTGCAAGAGTAAAAAGCTGGTCCACTGTTCCACGGCCAGGACGGAAGCCACATTGCTCCTCCTGAAGTTGAGGTTTGACAATCGGCCGGAGACTCCTTTCCAGCACCGCGGAATAAACTTTCCCGGGTAGGCTGAGCAACCCCCAATAGTTGGAGCACACTCTCCGGTCCCCCGTTTTGAAAATGGGGATAACGACCCCCACGCAACATTGAATAGGATTGTCAGCAATGACAGCCCCACAATGTCCAGAGCCTTCAGAATCTCAGGGTGAATCTCATCCACACCTAGCGCCTTGCCACTGAAGAGCTGTTTTACTACTTCAGCGACCTCTTCCAAGGTTATGGGTGAGGCTTCCCCTGAGGCTTTGGACTCTGCCTCTTGTATTGTGTAGTATTGTAAAGATAATTGTTTCTATGTGTAGACTTGTACGTTGCCGTGCGTGTGCTGTCATGTGATGTGCACTTGTGTGTGTGTGTGCATGTGTGTGTTTGTGTATGAGAGTGAGAGTGAACCAGAGACAGAGTGAGAGAGAGAGAGAGAGAGTGAGAGAGGGAGTGTGTGTGTGTGTGTGTGCCAATTAACAGCACAGGATGCCAACACGCATGTCCTGCCTGCACGCAGGTCGCGCTGTCTCCGTTGGGGTCAGACACATAGCACCACAAAATCCAAAACCGTTATTTAAATGGAAAAGTCCAGTCTGGTCTGCAGTCGAAGACTCAAGTGAAA
>OMOU01089925.1:0-10389 GCA_900312585.1 Malacocephalus occidentalis
TCACGTGGTTAAAACCGCAGTGAGACAATAAAGTTTGCACACGAGGTCCCGGGCAGTCATTTATTGACAGCTCCAGTTTGCAACACATTTTGAACTGCCTGTGCTTCGCTTTTATACAGTGTGCGCATGGTTGAGCTTTACGCCCTCGCTACAATACACACCCTTCCCCTTCCGTCTCCCCGCATTGTGTGTGACTGCGGTGTGTCAATATTTCTATTAACGTGAATCAAACCAAACACACATACATGCATGCATCTACCAAACTTAATCCCAGCACACCGAGCCAACAAGTGATGATATTGTCATGGAAAAGCCTGACCAAGCAGTTGTGTGTGCAATTAAACAGTGTGAATACATTATAGACATTAGTTATACAGTGAGCATTAGTAATGTTATTATCCATGAATGCCCGTGTTACAGCACTATTCCTACCTACCAATGTTGCTGATCCCCATTTTATATGCTATTGTTGGTTTTACTAAGTATACTAAGTGCTTTATTTATTCATCCAATCTCCTTTCATTCGTGTATTTACCAGGCAAGACAAATATAGAAGTGGGAACTATGTCAAGAGATTACAACTCTAGTCGTTTATGAGAAAGGTCACATGACCTGACTCACTTCCCAAAGCAACGGATCAGCCCTAAAATCCTGCACGTTCTCTGCCTGAAATGGGGACATACAGTTACACAACACGTCGTCCTGTGTACATTATCTGACCATACATCATACATTCATAGATTATATATGACGTACAAAACACAAACTGGCTATGTACACAGTAGTTACTGGTGATCCTGTTGTTTATTTATGTCAGGTGACTTATCCACTACAGCTCAATAAAAAGTCCCGTTATGTTTTGAATGGCGGCCAAGCGAGCAACTTCAACAACAATGTTTTATAATCACAATTGCTGAGGGCGTGCTCATTTTGAATGCCGTATTTCAAAAGGCATAGTAAGTTGTTTGACAACAAGGAGACTTAACTGTCGCACCAATGTTAGCTGATTACTTAGCTTTAACTCTAGTGTATTTTTCATGATAGCATGGTGTCACTGGTGAGGCTAAAGCCTTATTTCCAATGAATACCAACGATGATCAAACGAAGAGTCAAAGTGAGATGTTATAGATGTACTCTCATCTCAAGTGCACCATGTCAATAGAAAGCAACGCTGAGTGTTGAGCTAAGTGGGGTTAACGCCGGGCCTCCAGAAGTGGCTTGACATTATTTCCCCCTGTAAGGTTACCTTTTCTATGGGCGCATGTCGGTGGGCTGCCAACGACCGTGCCAGGGACAGCACGGTGTTGAAATAAAATCCCCTCGTCCCGGATCCACTCGAAGACATGTTTTAAAGACTCGCTACAAATGCTAAACTAACATAAGCATCTTTATTCATCACTTGCCCTCAAGAGGACGAGCAGACTAGACTACGGCAAGTGGGCGGGATCAGACGGAGCGAGCGATACAGTATTTCCTTTTTTTTGTTTTGTCATATACAAATAAATAATAAAGCTATTGCAAAAGTTGACCTATATTTCATTAACATCCAATTTAGATATACCATTCAAATCGGTGCGCACTGTTTAATTTTTAAAGTACATATTCGGATTAAAACAGAGGTTTAGGCTTTTAAAACAGGTCCATTGGTTAAAAATACAAAATAGTACAAAAGGATCAAAGATTGCGGAGGTACTGGTTGTTTATTTGTGGAATGTTTGCAAGGCGTTGTTTTCCATCGAGAACAGTAAGCCTATGCTTATGCTACTATGACAAATTAGATATTTATTATTTTAATCTGCATTCATTACATCATGACATCAGATAAGGCCAACTGTAGTGCACATTTTGAATGATATGGTTAATGTAAACACTGCACGCTGTCTGAACACACGTCTGCCTTATAGTTATGGGATCATTTAATTAATGTATTAAATAATTCATTTATTACATGTAAATATTGTAGATGAGATCAATTACAAAACAAATACTACAACCAATCATTTTTTAATCCTACACATAAGTATGATAAGGTAATTATCCATGGACAATTCAAAGCCTTTACTTTCTGGTTGAAAGTTCCTAATCATAAAGGATACAATTTTAATCACCCTCATATCGTTTTGACAAACAATAACAAAAATAGCTTAACAGACACAATGACGGTGATATTTGACATCTGACATCTGCATGGCTTGTAACATTATTTCATGAATTAGCTAAATCATGTGTTACATTCTAATGAATAACTATACATTTAATAACTTCCGCATCATGTTTTACAGGCACTTCATAGCATTCCCCTAAACATAAACAGAAACAGCTATTCCCCTCCCTACTATATGTCAGTTAAATTGTGCACTTTTGTATCTGACAAGGCAATAAAAACATGAATTTCATGAAAGCGTACAATCAGTAATAATTACATGTGTTAACATTGATTATTGTCACAATGGTGACAGCAATGAGTAAAGGCAAGGCATGGAGATGTTAATCTTCATCCATCAATCAAATAGGATAACTATATCCATCTCCAAAGGATTTCACATCTGTAAGAAAGCTATGACTTGACCCACCAGTGTTACAACTATTAAAATAAAAAAAGACAAAAATAAGAACAAAAAATAAACATTTGTATCTAAATGTCTCTAACATTATGGGCTTTTGGGGACAATCTCATTTAGTTGTGTACTTTATTCTTAGGTACTCTTAGTACCATTTTTCTCAATCTTTCTCAAACGCCATGTGACTTGTTTTCGACTTTAACTTTTCCCTGAGCTTTTTTAAAAAAAAAAAACCCTCCTTTTGGAATTTCATGCAAAATGCATTATTATTATTCATGATATTATTATTATTATTATTGTCTAAATCTATGACAACACAATCATTCATTCATGAATGGATGGATCTCACAGAGGTAGATAGTACAACCCAGACCCGCAGCAGAGGAGAGCAACATCTGGTTAGTGTGGCCCATGTTGAGGTGCTTCTGGAGGCCTTGTCCGTGGCTCTCCTTCCCCTGGCTGCCGGGTCCATCTCTGGGGACGCTGATGGATGGGTGGAGGTTCCGTGATCAGTCTGTGATCCAGACCTTGTTGAGAACCTTCACAACCTCCTCGTAGATGATGAAGACGATGGCCACGTCCATGCACACGCGGCCCAGCCGAGGAACGGTGCCCTTGTAGAACCTGTGTGGAAGCCGGGGTGGGAACGTGGGTCATTTCCTGAGAGCTTTGGCACAATGTATGAGTCTTATGTATAATTCATGTATATTGTCCACAATATGGAGTTTTCAATCATGAAGTATCAATAATGTTTAGAATATTTTGCATATTGCTAGCTCAACTCAGTATTCATCTCTTTACTTCCCATGACTCTTAAATCTGTGTGTGTGTTCCATGAAGACTTACGCCCGGGGTCCTTCGTACTTCATGATTTTGACGGCACAGTCCAGCGTGCTCTTATACTTGTGGGCCTCTAGCCCCTGTAAACACAAGAAGAACCTTCTAGAGGCGGCCATGTGCTACATGTTCACTCACACACCGTATACATAAATATACGTTACAGAGGTCTTTCATCGCTACACATCCAGAGGGTGATTATAGGGTGTGAAAAATGTTACGAGTGTGTGTGCGCGCGTCTGTTTCACGACAGACAGTGGGACGCAGCGGCGCTCCGACCTGCATTCGGGTCTTAATGACGTCCAGGGGAGTGTTCCCGAACACACTGGCTGCTCCGGCGATGGCTCCGAATGTTCCAGTTATGAGCGGGTTGATGGCCTTGTTGGGGTCGTCCCCTTTTTTTTGGTTTTAATCAAAGGAAACAAACTGTCAAAATCCGTCGGCTGGATGATCGTCACGTTTAAGTTTGGGGTCTGATGAACAAAACATAGCAATAAAAATGAAACACAAACAGACGCAGAGACGCAGAGACGCACAGCACATTTACCTTTGTACCAGTTTCTCATTGAGGTCATGACATAGAAGCGGATGGCCTGGTTGGAGCCCTGCTTTAGCACCGTTGCGGTCAGCCCCTGGTACGTCCCCTTCAGTCCTGGAGGGAGGGAGACAGAGAGACAGAGAGACACAGACAGGCAGACAGATGACATTGTTTTGTTGACGAGTAAGTAAAGCATGTTTTTTCAGTTGAAACCGTTTTCCGTTGGGGTCTCATGAAGTGCGGATGAATATTTCTATTCATCCACTCTTTTTTTTTAAATTAAAATGTCTCAAAGTGTTAAACGGGGGATAATCTCTGTACAATCTAGTGGCTGCACTCCCTTCTCACATTTGCTCCCATGTTTTTTCTAAAAAACCAACGATTGTCACGACCGTGACAGATGGCATGTTTTTGGTGGCTGGTTTAAGCAGCCTCGCCTGGCCCAGGTTAGGCTGATTAGCCAGTTAGGTGTGGCGGCGGAGGCTGTGGTGCATTGACACACACCATCACCACACACACTCTGGAGAATACTAGCGTTGTACTACACATAAACTCCAAACGGTTTATTGCAGAATTGGAGGAGTTAATAGACAGAGTAGGTGGTACAAGCTAGCATGGTGGCGCTCTCAAGAGTGTGTGTGTGAGTGCTGATTTAACTGCGGACATTCATTAGTCAATGCACCCTAGGTGTGTACCCCCACCCATCCCCAGAATGACTGGGGCCAGGTGAGGCAGCGTAAACCAGCCACCAACCACACACACCCCACACAGCCTTGTTTGCCAGTTAGTTGTTTTGCAACATGGATGATTGCACAATGTACATTTCAACATCATTAATTACAGGAATGTAATTAATAGAATGTAGGCGAGCAGAAACCATTGAAATATGCTTACCTTTGGCCAATAAACTACAGAGAAACTAGGTCATGAACATCAGGAGTTAAGGTCTATTGACACTGAATGTGATTTGGACTGAAGGTGTTTAAGTGTTTCATTCAAACCTTCAGTTCTGATGATCTCCCGGACCCCATGGAAGAAGCCTTTGTACTTTGGGTTGGCCGACGTCTGATCATGGATGAATTTTACCTGAGGACAGACCACATGTTGTCATTAAAACTCTTTATGCATTGCAGTAGTATTATAAGGAATACATCAAACGATATGGACACCGTAAGATCATACTGAGACCCAATCAGCCCCTCGGACAGGATTATGCACATGGTACATATTCCATATAGCCGATAACATTCAAAACCACACATTTTCATGGTTAATAATGACATTATATATTGTCATATAGGTCTTGCTACAATTTAAACTGTACATTGTAAAAGGTTCTGTGTGCTTTTACTGTTTATTTAGAGCCCACAAAGCAGAAACAAATAATTATCATACAACAATAAAACATAATAAATAACAACACAAACTATCAGCAGGTGAGACTTCCTGACCGTTCAACACATCTACCCGTCTATGACCACAAACCAGGCCTTTCATTCATATCTGTAACCTAATCCGGGAAATATCTGTAACCTCAAAAAAGATGGAGGAACAGCAATGACAGGTGAAGACACAGACGACGACGCCGACGACGCCCCTCACCTTCACCGTCTCCATGGGACACACGACCACCACAGCCTCCGCCACGCCGGCCCCCAGCCCACACAGCAGGCCCCGCGTGCTGTCCAGTTTCCCACTCTCGTCACGCATCTTGTTGCTCAGGAACTCAAACACTCCGAACCTGGAGGCGGGGGTGAAATAAGCACAGGCGTCCACAAAAACGTCCTTGAGAGGTGGCTTTTATCCAAAGTGACTTACGAGTGGCTCAGGGAGGCTGAGCATCATCAAAGCATACGAGCACCCAAATTAGTAACTACCTGTACAGTACAGCCCTACCACAGCTCTAAAACAAACTAAGAAATGGACAGAATGTAGAGTCGCTTTTGGACGCAGAAAGACAGAGTTAATAAGCACGATAGGTGTGAGGCACCCTATTGTAATTTTTGTAAGATTATTATTATTGATATAATAATATAGAATATTTTGAATATTATTAGTGTTTAATAGTATAATCTCAGCGACACCGATAGAGACTAGAAAAGAGACAGGCCTACATCATCTTTGTATCGCACTATGCTGTTGGCAAATGAAATAATGTATTTACTAACTGACTATACTACATGCCAGCTGGCACTTGCTGTGCCAGCTGTGATCAGCTTCTAAGTGCCAGCAAATCAGCTTCTAAGATGCCGCCACCTCAACATTGAAGTGAGTTCATTTTGGTGACGGAGGCTTAGGAAGTCAGTGTAACTGAGCGCTGTGGTTGTGTCTCTGACAGGTCTACTGGTGTTGGGTGGTGTTTATTTCCAGTGATAGTACCTGACAGCAGCTTTGGGGATGGAGCCGTAGAGCAGAGAGCTCAGGCCTCGGTAAAGACCCCTCACCCCATGGCCCTGAACGGTTTGCTTCACACAGTCGCCTGCAGGGGGAGACACGGGTGGGAGATATGAAGTGAGGATGTTTTAACAGCAAGCGCAGAGGCCGAGAAGAATTAGAGGTGTCACAAAAACAAAACATAACCTCTCGTGTATGTATCAAGGATTCAAGAGTCACCATTTACACAACATTTGCCACTCACCAAAAGTCACTCCAGTTCTTTCATCCGTTAATGAAATAAGTGCAGAAGAGTTGTGGCTATGTTCATTGCTATTCTTATAAATAACAAGTGAAGGCCTTCAACACCAACTCCATCACAATTCACAATTCTATCTAGTCGATTCTCAATTCAGTACATAGGAGTACTAACTCCTGTCTGGAAGAACCAAATCGAAATTCGTATCAATTGTTTCGTACACCCCTAGGTAGAAGGCCTGTCTGTGTGTTTGTTTCAACAATGTAAAAGCTCTCATTCAGTCACTCACTCATTCATTCACACTGTCTAGCTTCATCACACTGAAGAAGCTAGACAACACAGTTGGTCATTATCGACCTCAGGTCAAGTCAGGTCGAGGTTAAATGGGGGTTGAGAGATCGCAAGCATTCTGCCAATAACTTCCTTTCCCTTTGCGATGTCATAATACCACCTATTATCTACGACTCTGGACTTGTGATTGCTAATCAGCGCCACACCTGCTGGAAATATAGGGGCCCTTTAACCCTAGAGTGACCCACTGGTAAATATAAGGGTCCTTTAACCCTGACCCACTGGTTAATAAATAGTTCCTTTAACTCAAGAGTAACTGGTTAATATTTAGGTCATTCAATCCTAGAATAACCAACAAGGTTACCCACTACCCTACAGTTACCCACTGGTTAATATAGGGGTCCATTAACCCTAGAGTAACCCACTGGGTAATATAGAGTCCCATATGCTGACTTACCAATGCCTCTGTACTTGGGGGGGTTGGCCTTCTCGTCGAGCTGGAGTTGGGTTTTCACATACTCTGTGGGGAAGGTGATGCAGATCTCGATACCCCCTGCAATACCACCTGTAACACAATGACACGCAATCACGCCCAATGAATCACCTCACAACAGCAAGTGCCAATTAAAGCCCCACAAAGACATTTTTCCCCGTCTTTGATGTTGTAAATCCATGCCACATCCACACGTGATCCACACGACAAGGACATGAGGGCAAACGGCATCACCAAGCCCATTTACACAATGATCCACAACTATCACGCAACATCAAACAACATCAAAATAAACACCTTTCTTCTACTGTTGTAGTTTCATCCTCTGTTAAAAACATGGAATGGAACTTCGGTGTGTGCTGTAGAAAACTAAAATAAACAGTATCATGGCTTTAAAAAAAAAATATATATATATATATCTGCAGAAAAACACCCCTGTACAACAATAGTGTAGCAATCATTTTCTGTGTTGGCTTGTACTTCCGCATAGACCGGAATCAGTTTCCACCTTAAGTAAAAAGTGACACATCTGCAGTTGAACAGCAAATAGAAGCGAGGCCTGTGATTGGCTGAGCTGATCGCAGCATGACTGCCCACGAGATACTCCCCTTGGTCCAACTCCAACAGGGGGAAATACTTGTCTCAGTACAAGAGAATGTAGGATTTCCAACAGTGTTATTAATACTACTCAATATACTGTATGTAGATGTGCATACCGGTAATATATAGCTTACAAATCCTGGGTACAACTTGGACCGTAGAAAAATACGCATTTTCAGCGTCACACTATTGATTCAACCTTGTACCTCGTTCAGAAGAACGTCTGAACAGTACCACCACCCCCCACCCATCCCAGACCAGACTTTGAACAAAATCCCGTGCATGCGTTCGACCACACAATCATGCATGTTATTTCAACACCGCGGGCACACGATACACCGAAACGTGCAATGTCCATCTTGCAGTGTGTGTGTACACGTGCCGTTTATGGGCATTTCACTACATCGCTTTCCTTTATACAGTACCAGTTAGAGGAAGCATGCATTTCTTCATCGAAGCACACCAAACTCGATGACATCAATACACACACAAAAAGAAATGGTGCTGTTTCGACACACCTTAAGATAGACTTGAGTAGAGTGAGGGAACCTATCAGTTAAGTTTCAAACAAACACACACACACACACACACGGTGTCAATGTATCTGTAATGCATATCTACCATTTCACTGTCATTCAGTTGGTCGCTGTGTATTACAATGCACTCTCTTTATTACAATGTACAATGTATGCATGATCACTGGTTGAACGAGTTCAAGCAGACCGGATTCTGGTCTGCTTGAACTCGTTCAACCAGTGATCGTCCTTGACTCCTTCGCTCCATACTACTACTACTACTACTATGACTTAAAAAGTATGTTACGATATACTACATACATGACACACATACTAGTAATAATAGGCCTACACCATCTCAACTACTGAATGGCAGTAGTGATAGATTTGTCCTCGATTGAGCGAATTAACCTGTAGGCTAATTGCTTCACGGTAACCATTCAACACAAGAGTGTGTAGTATACTGTGTTGCAGTCCCAGGTGAGTGTGCATCTGCAGAGGGGACATGTATTCACATTATTAATACCTTATTAGCCCAAATTAAGTTAGGCTACCTTCATTGCAGACTGATATAGTGCCTGAGGGGTTCTTGAGTTCCCTTGCTATGACACGTCACACATTTATGGGAAGAAACAATCCATTTGAATGCGATATTTAGTAGTTGCTAACTGCAGCAAAATACCAAGACTACTTGCAGCACAGAGGCATCGCCATTACAGTACGTTAGGAGTTGGTAGCCTAACTTTTCAAAGAATTTCCCTGAAAGACAAAAGTTTTTCGGTTTTAACACACGACAACGTGTGCCACAATCGGAGTTACGTTGTTGTTGTTTTCTAAGAGCCTGCTTTCACGGCGGTGGAACCTTTCGGGTTTGTGATTCATGGTATTTCCTCCTGGAACGCCCCCATTGTCAATAATGCGGTTCAATACAATGGAGATGTTTCATCATAGCCGATATACACAAAGTACACGTCGCTCACTCGAATCAACATAATAATTGTCTTACCAGTTCGGACTACGGGTTCAGTACCATTTTGTCCCCCAGCCGAAACCCGGGCACACGAAGTAGTACTTTCATGAAACAACTACGATAAAGTGTAGCCTAACTGTAGGGGTTAAAATGCCCTTACCTGCCATAATAGCTTTGCCGGGGTGCGTGAGTTTGGCTTTCCCCGATGGTGCAGCAGCAGCCAAACACTGGGGTCTGTGGAAGGGGCTCACAAACACTGGACTTCCAGACATTGTTCCGTTAGCCTGCTTATTTAGCCCCACTATCTTGGATATGCTCGGACCGACTTGTGTAGCACCAGCTCGGGGCTCGGTCTGCAGTCATGCACGGCGGCGGTGGTGCATTGTGTGCAAAAAG
Source organism: Malacocephalus occidentalis (assembly GCA_900312585.1). Classification (NCBI taxonomy): domain Eukaryota; kingdom Metazoa; phylum Chordata; class Actinopteri; order Gadiformes; family Macrouridae; genus Malacocephalus; species Malacocephalus occidentalis. Next base: position 9,834 of record OMOU01089925.1, read on the forward strand.
TGGCAGTGCGGTTAAATACAAAGTATTCCTAAAAGTGGACCATTGGACTTTACCAGTGTTCAAAAGTGGCTCGTGCTTAGACTTTGGCCGGCAAAACTTCCTCGCCCGCCCAGATGTTGGATGTGGTGGCTGGCTGGCTGTATTCGGGGGGGCGGAGCGTGTCTCCAACGCGATGTTTACCACGTAGATTTAAGGAGGAGCGCAATGCAACGTTAGAAATTGATGAATAAGCAATTCGATTGTGCAATTCATTTGGGAAAATGCAATGTTTCACGGAATTACAATTGCCCCAACAATAAATAATGAAATGAAAAAACAACGGCTGTTGAAATTGCTTTTATAGCGAATTTTGGTGTATTGAAAATGTAATGAAATGTAGACAATGTTCATTATATGAAACGACTCAATCTTCAAGTATGTATATGTGTGATGTAATATCCTTCACAATGTTATACATCATTAAAAACATGTGAAATAATAAAACCCCATAAGGGCCCATGGTGGAAACATGAGCGTCCACCGGGTCCTTGTTAAACCTTTCTCTGCCAGTTTGCCC
>OMOU01089927.1:0-11854 GCA_900312585.1 Malacocephalus occidentalis
AAGACTATTTGTTAAATTTCGTACAACCAACTAAACAGAAATGTATCAAAAGCCCCCCCCCCCCCAAAAAAAAACACTCGGAATTGACCGCTTTCCAGGGTCATGTGTGCAAAAGTCATCGTGTTAATGGTAATAATTAGCCAACTTAGTTAATTTAATTCGACACAATGGGGCACTGTCCGCGTGGTGGGTGTGCTGATAAGAGACGCAACGGTGCCACCGTGTGGAGCGGTGGCGCCAGGAACCAACCTGAGGATGAAATCACACAGGCGGTCGCTATGGGCAACGCTGCAGCGTTAACGGCAGAAAAATTGTAGCTGTGGAACAACAGTGTGCGACCTTAAAGGCTGGACAAGACACAGGTCTACCGTTTTTTGTAATAGCAACCCAAAAGGTATCTTCACGATGATTAGGGACACCAACGAGGTAGGCTACTTCTGTATTATATGTTTTTTTTTGTTAAATAACTTAGAGAACGGATGACCTGATACGACATTGTAAAGAATGAGAACAGAAAAAAAATGCTTTTCCTTAGTTTTTTTCCCCCAGAAAGTAAAAAATGCCTCTGTAGGCCTAATGAATTGTGTATAAATTGTGCAACTTTGCTTCGGTATGTTACATTGAATTACACCCAGTAGTGGAAGAAGTACTCAGATCTTACACGTAAAAGTAAAATAACACAAGTACTCTGTTGCAAGTAAAAGTCCTGCGTTGTAATGCTACCGAGATAAAAGTACAAGGGTATTATCAGACAAAAATAAACTAAATAATAAACTTCAAATACCAAAAGTAAAAGTACATATCGTAAAAGTACCATTTCGGTTTTTTTATTTATTATTTGGGTTATAATTACTAATTCATTCAGGTGTTCAGAATCAGCGCTTTTATTTTGCAGGTGGTAAATGTAAAGCTAACTTTAATGTATTTCTACTTTATATATTACTTAACATATTGCTGGGTATGTGATTTTTTTTATGTTAATACTTATAAATAGCAGAAAATAGAAATACTCAAGTAAAGCACAAGTACCTAAAATGTGTACTTATAGGTACAGTACTTGAGGAAATGATTTTTATTAGTCATTCTTTTTTCTCCACAGGACATGGGCGATGTGCAACTGTGCGAGGCAGGGATGCTGTGGTCCAGCACAGCGGAGCAGCGGCCCGAGATGCTGATGCTGCGCTGCCAAGCCCTTCAGAAGGTCAACGCCGAGCTGGAAGGTCGGGTGACAGACGGGCAAAAAGAAGTAGACACCCAGAGAAGCAAGGCGGCGATGTTGGAGAAGAGATTTAAGGAGTTGGCCTCGAACCTCGAAGGCCTCGTGGTGTTCAAGGAACAGTATAAAACGCACAACGTTCAACTTTTAGAGGAGAACACAGTCCTCAGGGCCGAGAATGAGACGCTGTTCAGCAAGACGCTGCAAGATAAAGAGACGCTTATCCGTCAGCTGCAACAAGATGTTCATCTGAACGAAGAGAGGCACACGGCCCTTGGAAACAGCTTCAAGTGAGCGCACGCTTCCCCTAAAACACATTATCCATTGACTACGTCGTTACGTCTGTGTGTGTGTGTGTGTGTGTGTATCTGTGCAGGTCACTTAAACACTGTTCTTTTCAACATTTTAAAGGAAGAGAGAAGCTGAATTGCAGTCAAAGCTGCTAAAGCAAAAATCCACCATGCAGTCCCAGGAAGCAAAACTGCTCAAAAGCCTTCATGACTCCCAACACGGTCTCAAGGCTGCAGAAGAAATGTGTAGAGGTGGGTCACGCATTTGTTTAGAATTTCTTCCCATTATATAGTATTTATCTTGCCGTTTATCAGCAAGGGCTTAACCGAGCAATTCTGAGTGCTTAAAACTTGGTCAAACCTTACTGTACTATGTCAGCAATGTATGTTTCCACTGGCAACTTGTCAATAGTGGTTGCGTTATTTTATTCACGAGATAATGAGAAATAACTGCAATATACTGCAGGTGTTCACTTGTACAATGCACCACCATGGTAATGCATTTATTAACAATGCTTCCAAACAGTTTTTACTCTTATTGGCAGCAAATCGTGTGTGTTGTGCCGTTTGGTCAGACCTGAGGCAGCAGCTCCACCAGGCAGGAGATGGACACGTCCTGAAGGAGACAGAAATTAACCGGAGGATAAAGGTCCTCTCTGGGGAAAAAGACAAGTTAATCGATCTGTCGATCAAAAGAGGAAAACTCATACAGGTATGGGCTAAACATGTTGTACACGGCCAGCCTGCATCATTAGGTGTAAATCATATCTACGTTGCATGGTTAACTATCGCAGGAAAAACAAGAGAGAATTCAGCAGTTGGAGAGGAAACTGAAAGAATCAGAAGAGGCGAAGACCAGAGCGGAGAACAGGTTGGCTTGAACCCAAGACGTGTCATCTCCTCTAGCTTAGCAGGACTCTCTGAAAGTGTTTTACTGAACAATGGAGTTTGTAGCACGTGTGGTGTCGAGATCTTGACCGGAAATTGAAAGACCCATCTTGTACTGGGGGGGGGGGGGCAGTTGCTCAGGAGGTAGAGTGGTTGAGCAAGAAGGTTGTTGTCGAGGTGTCTCTGAACAAGACCCACAACCCTGTTGCCTTGCATAGGTGCATGCATGCGTTTACAAATGTGAGGCAATTCTTTCAATTGCACCCTTTTAATTGCTTATTTTTGTAATGTATAATTGTTTCATTTGAATCATTTGTTTCATGTCCATGTGCAGGTTCGTGCAGGAGGAGGAGGCCGTCAACGCGAACATGAAAGTTACGACTCTCCAACGAGCGCTCAGCGAAGCGGCGAGGAAGGCCGAGAAAGCCAGACAGGTTTGTTAAAAACGGGGAACAAAGTTTACGGTTTCATTGATGACAAATAACTTCACATAACTTCACGGTATCATTATTCCACAGGACTTTGAGGCCTACAAGGAACACACCACTCACCTGCTGGCACAGGAGAAAGAGCTAAACTCAAAGCTTCGCCATATGTTTGGCTGAACAGTTACACTTGAAGGGTCAATAAGACGTGTTGCCGTTTGTGTCGACTGGTTTAAACGCTGAATAAAGGACAAGACGGATGGATACAATATATTTTTCCTTTATTCCGTCAACAATGCCAACATTCGGGTGGACAAGATGTTCCATACACATCATATTAAACTGTACAAACACGAGTGTGTGCTTTTATGAATGCTCCTCTGCCAGTTTCGCCGCCTTCTGGACCACCTCTTCGATGGGTCCCACCATGTAGAAGGCCTGCTCTGGGAGCGCGTCATACTCGCCTGGAACACACATGCGTATTTTAGGAATAAAGATCAGCTTTGGAATGTGGAACAATTGTGTTGTGTGGCTTTACATTTATTTTACGGGAAAATCACAGAGATGACCACTAACCAAGACAATAAGCAATGACAGGGCCAAGTCACGCGACGAATAGTCACGTAGTCTAACCATGTATTTTGTAATGCTACGTTAATGTCCGGTACCCGCCCCCACCGGGCCTCTTTCGACTGTGAGTGTGTGAGTGTGTGTTCCTACCTCCGAGGATGCTCTGGAAGCCCTTGATGGTCTCCTTGAGGGGCACCAGCTTGCCCATGTGACCCGTGAAGACCTCGGCCACCTGGAAGGGCTGGGACAGGAAACGCTGGATCTTGCGGGCGCGCGCCACCGTCAGCTTGTCGTCCTCAGACAACTCGTCCATGCCCAGGATGGCGATGATGTCCTGCAGGGACTTGTAGTCCTAAAAGAGAAGGAGAAAAGCCAGGAAAGGTTTTAATCCAATGCAATTTGTGGTGATTACAGATTCATGCCATGAAGGAGTAGGTAGTGGCAGGCATTGGGGGTCAAACCTAGGGCTGGGCAATAAAGCAATAACATATCGAGATCGTCTTAGATTTTGAATATTGTAATATGGCACAAGTGTGGTCTCCTGGTTTTCAAAGGCTGCATCAAAGGCTCCACACATCAAAGGCGTTTACATCGACAGTTGTCGTCAATTTATTTCGGGCCCAACCTGGAGAATCTTCTGCACGCCGCGGGCGACGTCGTAGTGCTCGGAGCCCACGATGTTGGGGTCCATGATACGGGAGGTGGAGTCCAGGGGGTCCACGGCGGGGTAGATGCCCAGCTCGGCGATGGCACGGGACAACACGGTGGTGGCGTCCAAGTGGGCGAAGGTGGTGGCGGGGGCGGGGTCTGTCAAGTCGTCAGCGGGCACGTAGATGGCCTGGAGGACGTCACCAAAACCGCATGTTAGTCTGTAGCCTCCTAAAACGTATAGTATCTTTGGTACAAATCCATCACTTTTAGAAGGTTCTGTATAAATAAAAACAGTGTATAAAATCTTGGCTGTAGCCAAGATTTGAGAGTTATTATACAGTATACAGTAATTTGTCAAAAAAGATTTGACTAGTCCCGGTTCATTTCTGACCAATCAGTGCATCTCTTCAGTGATTGATTCAGGGAAATCCATCTTGCCTGTCAATCACAGGAGAGTGAATGCAACATCCTCCATTCCATCTTTTGAATCTTACCTACAAGCACCTTTAACCTGTGGGTGAAGCGCTACTAGAGCACCTTTAACCTGTGGATGAAGCGCTACTAGAGTGTGTGTTGTCCATCATGCCCAGGTGTTTTACCTGGACAGAGGTGATGGAGCCCTTCTTGGTGGTGGTGATTCTCTCCTGCATGGTACCCATGTCTGTGGCCAGAGTGGGCTGGTAGCCCACGGCAGAGGGGATACGACCCAGCAGGGCAGACACCTTCAATACAGAAGGCAGAAGAGGTTAAAGTCTCAAGCTAAATCTAAATGTTATCCACATCCAACAAAACCAAGGCAAGCAGAAAGCATGATGTTGTTCACTGTCGTCGTCGCTGACCTCTGACCCGGCCTGGGTGAACCTGAAGATGTTGTCGATGAAGAGAAGCACATCCTGACCCTCCTGGTCACGGAAGTACTCAGCGACGGTCAGACCGGTGAGGGCCACTCTGGCACGGGCACCGGGGGGCTCGTTCATCTGGCCGTACACCAGCGCTACCTGGAGACATGACATCACAACTCTTTATATGGAGCTACCTCGATCCATGACATCACACCTCATTATACAGAGCTACTTTGATCTATGACATCACAACTCGTTATACAGAGCTACCTCGATCCATGACATCACAACTCTTTATACGCGGCTACCTGTAGGCAACTCGTTAAAGCCTCAATCTAAACAACTCGTAACAACACTCAACATTGTCAATTCAAGATGGACGAATCATGATGACGCTGAAGAAAGGTCATCACCTTGGAGGTGGTGTCCTTCAGGTTAATGACTCCAGACTCAATCATCTCGTGGTACAGGTCGTTGCCCTCGCGGGTACGCTCGCCCACGCCGGCGAAGACGGAGTAACCACCGTGAGCCTTGGCCACGTTGTTGATCAGCTCCATGATCAACACAGTCTTGCCGACACCGGCACCGCCGAACAGACCTGGGGAGATGCCAACCAAAGACCAATTAAAAAAATAAAAGGGACAGACATCTGTCAAAAAGTGATTTGATGTACGGAATATGCAATGAATAAACCACTGCATTATTGGAACGTAATGTACTTCAGCCGTGGTAGATTATTCTCCCCCCAGCAGGACAGCAGGAGTGGTTTATTCCGCATTGGCATTTCTTTGATCTTTAACATCATTGGGCTTTTAATTGAATTAATCAGCTTAACTCTTCAGTGCTTATATTGTTTTGTTTATTCAAACATTACATTTGCACCTCTTTGTAGACTGTTAAAACGAAGCAGTGTCACACCAGAGCGTAATTGACCAATCAGGAGCAAGTATTTAACGACGCCGTGGTACGAGGGGATCCAACTCACCGATCTTGCCTCCCTTGGCGTAGGGAGCGAGCAGATCGACGACCTTGATGCCAGTGACCAGGATCTCCTGCTCCACACTCATGTCTGTGAACTCAGGCGCCTCTGCGTGGATGGGAGCGGTCCTGCAAGGCGATGAGACCCATTAGTGGATCACCAACTGTTACAGTTGTCGGTTATAGTTAGTCCCTGCTGGGAGTCGGGTCAGCCAACTCCCCTGGGTGGTTTAAGTCACAGCTGAAGACCCATCTTTTGTCTCAGTATTTTATATACTTGAACCATCATGTACAGGCATTTGTGATGCCTTGAACTGTGTTTTGTTGTAAAAGGCAATTTTTTTGTTCTTTTCTCGGTTTGTAAAGCACTTTGTAACTTACGTTTTGAAAAGTGCTATATAAATAAAACTTTACTTGCATGCTTACTTACTTAACTATAATACTGAACATAATGAGCTTTACTCTCATTGGACGAGAATCGTCTACTCACTGCTTGGTGGAGATCGGGCCCCTCTCGTCGATGGGCTCCCCGATGACATTCATGATCCTGCCGAGTGTCTCGGGGCCCACGGGAATCCTGATGGGGGCGCCGGTGTCCAGGACCTTCTGCCCGCGCACCAGACCCTCGGTACCGTCCATGGCAATAGTGCGGACAGTGTTCTCGCCTTTGAAATGAAAAACAGGAACCATTGTGAGAATGAATGAATCCATCAGTTTATACTGGTAATAACTAACAAATCAAAGAATCAAAACAATGGACCCACCCAGATGCTGGGCCACCTCCAGCACCAGCCGGTTCTCCCTGCCAGCCACCTCCAGGGCATTGAGGATGGGGGGCAGACCCTCGTCAAACTGGACATCTACAACGGCACCGATGACCGCTACGATGCGGCCGTTGGCGATGGCTGCCTGGGCAGCTGGGGCAACAAAGGTCCTATCTGTATAGAAAGAAAACGGAATCAGATCCGACTCATTATTCTGCTCAAATCACTGTCAATTTGGAAAGTCTGGTCTCAGGGCGGAAGCAAATGATAAGTCATCATAACATCAGTGACATCATAACATAAATAATCGAGGACCATACATTTGACGCAACAGACACAGTTAGTTAATTGAATGTGATCTTTCCGAAAAAAAATATTGTTCATATAAAATGATTGACGTGACTGAAGGTTGAACTGAACCAGATTTTGACGTCACTTGCGTGCACGTTACTGACAGGTCTGCTGCTGCCCAGCCTGCTAGCTTAGTAAGGTCACTGCGAAGGAGACGTTGAACTGAAACGCTCGCACAAAGAATGCAGGTTGAACAAATCCTAGGCGTTAAAAAAAAGACTTTCATCCACTGTCATTGTACGACTTCTTAATATTCTTAATCTTAATGAATGAGACACAATGAATGCTAGACGTTGCGCGGCCCGCTGGTGGGAGACCAGGCCTCGCTGCCAATGTCAAGCCACCGCGATCAGCCAGAAACAACGCAAATCCGTCTAATACTTTTAAAAAAAATACTTACGCGAATAAAGCGTCGCATTTCTGCCCGTGAGGTGTTGCAGCGGGGCGGGCTTGGGTTTGAAGGAGCGCAGGGCCCCGGTGCAGCAGCGTCCCACAGCACCCAACATGTTTAAGATGGCTGAAGGTCTCGTTGAAAGGGACGACCGGTCTAACTGACTGTGTGTATGCGGAGCGACTGTGGGGAGCCTTGGGCTGCGCATGCGCCGCCTCTTATGCCCTCCCCCTGATGCCCTCCAGTGGACGCTAGAGGGCAGTAGACAGCCGTGTACATTTGATACCGCCCATTCTTTTGACCTTGTCATGGATGGTGCGTTCCAGTGTTGTACTTGAAAGTCGGGAAGTTTCAGGAAAGTCGGAAGGAACCCTCAACAACGCTGACTCCAGTTAACTCGGGTGGTCATTCCCGATTGCAAGCCCAGTTGCGGACATTCCGACTTTCTAGTACAGCTGGAACGCACCGTTACTGTATAACCTTCACACTGGGTAAAAATTAAACTAGCGTAACTATAATGAGGCAGACTCCGTTTTTTCATTTATATATGATTTATTTCTATACGTTTTATAATTTTTTTGGTTGAATTTGTTGCATGACCTTACAAGTACCTTTTAAACTGGACATATTATGCCACAATGTGTGGGTGTGATTAGCCATTGCAAGCCATTTCACAGTTGTGACTACCGTGGAGTGACATCACAAGTGGGAATGTTCACCTAGATGTATGATTACTAGATCAGTCTACCAGCCTACCCAGTGGACTGTACCGACAGGTAAACTGATCAAGTCAGCATACACCTAGGACCTAGGTGGACATTCCCACTTGTGATGTCACTAGACGGTAGTCACATGGCAATTGTGAAATAGCTTGCGATGGCTAATCACACTCACACCTGGTGGTATAATAAGGGAGCTTTAATATGATGATTGATAATGTAATAGGCCTACAAACAAGAGACCAAGCTGTTTGTCAGTACATTCTGTTTATGATATTTTGGGTTTCTAACCCAAGTAAGGTTAAGTGATGTAATAGCGAGTTTGCTGTTCATTCTCTGTGTAGCTGATCAGAATAACAATCAAGAGGTTCGTCTTTTTCAAAGTTTTTACATTTAACATTGGGGAAAATAAAAGTAAGTAACACAAATTATACATTTGTGTTGTCATTTGTGATCAGTTTTCTGCAGTCTTCAGGCCCCAGCATCTATCGCTGCTGGATTAATAGACTCTGGACCAGCATTGCATTGTAATTCATTGTATGAAGTCTTGTATTAAGACTTGATTAAGGATGATTTAACAGAACATATTTGTAAACATAAAATACACTAAATATAATGTGATGTCTGAAGCAAACCATTGTATGTGGTGTCACATTTTGAGTTAGCGTTTGGTCATTGCAACTACAGATATAAAAGTATATTTAATTTTCAGCTTTTTCATGCGATTTGAGGGAAACTATGAAAGGTCGTGTGGCGTGGTCTTGCCAAGCCATCGCTCAGGACAACATTCCTCTGTGTCAGGACGTCTCCTCTAAGTGCCTGTTAGCCCCGAGGTTCTGAAATATCGACACACTTCACCCCAGCAAACCCCAAAACCAGTCCCCACAGGACCGGCCCTGTCCTGCAACCACATGGACAGCAGGGTCAGAGGTCACCGCGTGCAGCGTCATATCTTTTACCGCAGCATTTATTTATTTGTTTGCGGAAACAACTTTCCAATTTCACGACTTGTGCAGAGAGAGTGACAACGTCCACGTCCGTGATCGCACTCCCGTTCGCAAGAAATAAAACCAGGTTCGAATGTCCACCCATGACACAGATGCATCTCGATAATGCGATTGCTGGGTATAAACATGTCAAACATCGCATTCTTGTCCATGGCTCACAATTTATTGATGCCTCTCGCCATTTCTAGGAAAGGCCATCTGCAAACACAGCTGTGAGACGCAGCTGTGAAAAACGCCTACTTGGTCCTCTTATAAAAGCTTTAAAACAATTAGCCAATGGAGTCGACCATCGTAGGTTTATGATTTTTGTTGCCCCTACAAGAAAGGAGAGATTAGCCGTCTCGTTATCCATTATTCTCCCAGTGTTGAACGAGATATCATTCCTTTGTGAATCTTTTATCATGGAACATTTACGGGTATTTTCCCCTTTTTAAAGGTAAACTCAAATGCATTTGTGTGCATAGAATAAGTCAGTGCCCCGCCCACTAAAATAACATCAAAATCCTTTTGTTAAGCTCCCTGAAGTAGCTTTCTCATGGCATTTTATTTTCTCTTCATTAACCCGATAATGACCCGAGCATCTTAGCCCTAAATGAAGGCCTGTCGACGTTCCCTTCATTGTTCCTGTTATTTGAGAATTCCTTCCACCACCTTATCATCTGATGGTAATTCATGTCCTAAGGCCAGAGGAGACCAAAGGTTTCTAAATGTAGACAACCCCGGGTCCAGAGGTCAAGCAGACAAAACTCTATTTTAAAATCCCTCAAAGTTCAATCAGTAGAGCCGTGATTTAAATGGAAAGATTCCTCGATGCGTTGAAATCCATTTTATTCGCCTAATATTCACATTACATTTAAAATAATTGATGGATGACAACCTTTCTTCGGTCTGTTGATTTAAAGAGCTCTTTGCTGTGTGTAACTCATCAGTCATGTCGATAACAGTATATGAACACTACTAGTAGTAGTAGCAATCCAGGCAAAGGGAACGTCATGAAGGAAAGTGAAATAACCGTCATTCAAGAAGCACTAAATGCCATGCACCATCAATCAAACAACCTCTGTAGTTTAAAACCTGAGCATGTGTTCAGGAATCCATCGACTGAATTTACTGTCCTCAAGTGTCTGACCGTCTGTAGTATTTATTGTTGATCTCAGGTGGTCTGTAGTATTTATTGTTGATCTCAGGTGATCTGTAGAATTTACTGCTGGTGATCTATCATTTTATTGTTGATTTCAGGTGATCTGTAGTATTTATTGTTGATCTCAGGTGATCTGTAGTATTTACTGTTGATCTTCGCTGATCTGTAGTATTTACTGTTGATCTTCGCTGATCTGCAGTATCTACTGTTGATCTTCGCTGATCTGCAGTATTTACTGTTGATCTTCGCTGATCTGCAGTATTTACTGTTGATCTTAGCTGATCTACTTTCCATTCATTTCTGTCTGGCTATGGGATGCAAATCACCACAAGTCATGTAAGGGGAGTTGTACATTTACACCAGCCCCCTTCCAAGGCCCGGGGCCGCAGCTAGCATGGGTCTGGGCACGGCTCTGGTCGGACCTGGCCCCCCCTGTGTTCCCCCCTCACGTATAAAGGAGGCGGAGGGCACGGCTCATGGGACAGACTCTCTCTCTTTCTCTCTCTCTCTCCTGCTGCCGAGGAATCAGTGAGCTGACTTCAGTCTGCCACCCGCTGCTCCTCCACACATGGTACCTGCTCAGGTGTCAGCTTGGTGATCTCTGCTCAAAGGAGGATTGGAGGATTGGAGGGAGTTCTGAACAGATTTCCAAAAGGTACAGTACAAAATGGAAGAATGTTATTTCCAGTGTACATAGTTCTATATCTACATCGCATTCTTAAATGTTATATTTCAGCAATGCTGTTTCAGTCAAATTGCTTGCCAGGATAATTCTGTTACTCCGGTTCCTCTGGGGGAGTCTGTTTCAATCAATGCTCTCATTTAGTTTTAGTTTTGTTTTAGTTTATTTCTCCCACAGTTGGGACCATGATGTTCCACAGCGTTACGTTGGCGGTGTTCGTCGCCACGCTGACCGGTGCTTTGGCCCAGGAATATTTCAGTGACAGGAAAGTGCACCGGAAGCCCAAGGATGTGGTGCACACCAAGAGTCTCCATGATGGCCGAGGTAGGAAGACATGAGCACAGAGCAGACCTTAGTGACGTTTGTAGCGATCCTCGCCTTAATGTAGAGGATTAGCTGAACGCTATTAGGTTGCCTACTGAACAATAATCAGTCAATTGTAGGGCGTTGGCTTTGGTTGAGATGTTGGTGACCAACTGAATTAAAACAGGATGTTAACTAAGGTATTCATGTACATTATCTAACGCACACCCTATGCTAATGCTATAATAATGCTTATTGCTGTATTCATTAATGTTAATTGGTGGTTAATTAATGTACCCTTATCTTATCAACGTTGGGTGGTTTGAGTTTGAAGCCACACAACTGCTTCAACGAAACCAAACATTGTCCTCATGCTGATATTCTCCTTGCATCCTCACACACACACACAAACGCACACGCACACGCACACGTACACACGCACGCACACGCACACACACGCACATAGCGATAGTGGATGATGACTGCGGCCTGGAGCTGTCCTTCCTGCTGGACAGCTCGGAGAGCGCCAAGGAGAACCACGAGCAGGAGAAGAGCTTCGCCATGGACGTGGTGGACCGGCTGCAGAGCGTGCGCCTGCAGACGGGCCGCCGCATGAGCACCCGGGTGGCCCTGCTA
>OMOU01089928.1:0-12315 GCA_900312585.1 Malacocephalus occidentalis
GTTTGAGTAAGGTAACAGAAGAGATGATGATGTACAATAAAAATCTATAAAATGTTCTCTCAATACTTGTTGCTGTATCTAAATGTTTGTTACTATTTTAGGTTCATCAAAGGAGGTAATACCAGTCACAATATATATTACAGCCAAAAATCTAGACTAAAACCTATGGCAACGTCTTGTCATTTATACACTCTGAGAAACTATGTATATATACATATATGTATATATGTATATATACATGACACAATATTTATGCTCCATCACAATACTCCCATTCATTAACACCCGAAGACCCCACCCCCATATCAATTTGATCAAAATCCACCATGCGTTTGAATAATCATAATTCACTTTTCAATTCACAATTGTATTGTGTCAATATATCATCGTCCAACTCAAACATCCACCCTACTGATAAATTGTCAATTGGAAGTGATAGTGTGATGGTGTTTTGACAGAGTCGCATAGTGCTGGAGGGAGAGAGGGACATGTGTTGACATTGGCAGAGCTGCAAGCAGTTAAACAGACATTCAGACAGACAGACAGAGCTGGACACAGTGACACATACACACACGCACGTGCATATGGATGTACGCACGCACACACACGTGCGTATGGATGCATGCATGAACGCCGCTGGTCTGTTGTTGCCGATGACATGGTGTTGTTTCATATTGTTGTTATCTTATGTTATTTCATGTGGTTGTGCAGTTGTTGTTGCTGTTGTTGTTATGCAGTTGTTGATGTTGTTGTGTTGTTGCATTTGTTGTTGTTGTTGTTGTTGCTGTTGTGTTGTTTCATATTGCAGTTGTGTTGTTGTGTGTTGTGTGTTGTGTGTTGTGTGTTGTGTGTTGTGTGTTGTGTGTTGTGTGTTGTGTGTTGTGTGTTGTGTGTTGTGTGTTGTGTGTTGTGTGTTGTGTGTGTAGAGTCTGGGCTCAGTAGGGACTCAAGGCCCATTAGTCCGGCCCATTGTCTCAGGCACTCTTAACCTCTGCCAGTAAACCCTCGCCAGACCTGTCCACCCCGTTCCGGATTCATCCATTTCCAATACCCTTTGCCGATGCACTTCTGGGGTTTCATTAAAAACATTCTCAAGTTACAGACTTTTTAAAAGTGCTTGCAAAGTGTTTTTTTGTGTGTGCCAGATATATTATGAGGCTAAGTGAGGTAAGCAATGAGTCCTGACTCATGGGTTTCACTGTTCAGGTGCCAATGATTTATATGTATTCGTTTTTTTATTTTGGCAAATTGATTGGCAATGAAACGAAACCTCCAGCCATCACGTCAAATTAATTTCCCCATTATCTCCCTTGTTTCAAATAAAAGAAAAGTATACGATTATTGCTCTTGGAATGATTTGAGCCCAGGTGGGAAATTGTTTGAAATCTGAAATCCAGTTTATATTGTTGACCGATGCGTGGTCAGACAGATACACATTAGTGCAATACAATGGCAGACACTGGAAATTCTCAATTCTTGTTCTTTGTAAATTTCCACCCCTCTCACATCATGCCTAACAGTAAAGAGCGTCACAGAGTCATGTGGGCAGGGAGGTGGCACCCAGTGATGCTTTAATCATTGATTGGCATCATGAATAATTCACGCTGCGTTCTGGTTACAGTCAGCCACCATGTGATGCACAGTAAGTGTGTGTGGTGTTTTTCCAATACACTTTCTTCTCGTAAATGTCCTTCCCTGTGCAGGGTTGATACAGGGAAGGCAATTCTGGTATAAGTCTAAGCACCAGGGCACCAGGGTATATGTCAGGTTATAGGCCGAAGTACCAAGGTACCAGAGTAAAGGCCTAAGCACCGGATTACCAGGGTGTAGGCCTAAGCACCAGGGCACCAGGGTATAGGCCTAAGTACAAGGGTATATGTCTCAGTACCAGGTTATAGGCGTAAGCACCAGGGTGTAGGCCTAAGCAACAGGGTGTAGGGCTAAGTACCAGAGTATAGGCCTAAGCACCGGGGTATAGGCCTAAGTACCAGGGTATAGGCCTACGCACCAGTGTGTAGGCCTAAGTACCAGGGTATAGGCCTAAGTACCAGTGTACCAGGGTATAGGCCTAAGTACCAGGTTATAGGCCTAAGTACCCGGGTATAGGCCTAGTGAATAGGAACATGTAAATGTGTATTTGTTGTGAGAGAGTAGTTTGACTCTTTTGACTCCACATACTCCTCTCAATGTTCTCAAATACATTTTGGCTTTTGTTTTGTTTTTAACTTTTGTTCTAGAAAATCGCCAAGCAATCTCCTCAGGGGGATAAGTTACACACGGCATTATCATATCATCATATCATACGTCATTCATACGTCATTCAAATATCAAATATGACCCTGTACACAAGCTTTACTAATCTAGGATCATCACGAAGGTGATTCCATTTCGCCTTTTGCATTGTCTGCTACAAAATGACTCCGTATAGATACAGCCATGTACGATGACAGAGAACACAGGGTTGTTGTGGAGTTAGGTGTCGGAGGCTCATGAATTATCCAGCTCATACCCCTGGATTGCACCTGTCCAGCCACGCCGTGGTTGCCTAGCAATATCAGGGAGCCCTCTTATTAGCTAGCTTCATAATCATCAGATGATCAACTTTGTACCCCCACAGCCACAGTTAATTCTGAGAAGCTGACAATGAATTGATTGTGACTCTGAGTGGCTTTTTGTTTTTCAGCGGATTTCTGTGAGTGGCCTTTGTGTACGTACAATAATACGTAAACATTGTAAGTCTGAAGCTGAAGGACAAAACTGGCCTGGAACATAGGGTTACAATAATACTAAAATACTAAGATAAAAAGTACATTTTTTCAGCTAAAAGACTGTTAGACCTTTGCACACCCATACACTGCCCCAGTCACTGTACAATACACAGTATGTAGAGTAGAGACTTTCAGCCCAAATGACACCAAAAGGGTTTGTTTAGTAATACACAAACCCTTTTGCCATGTCAACATTACTGAGGTGCCTCGACAGCAGGAGTAAACATTTGCTAATTCTTTATTTGTACAGATGCCATGAAAAAGACATAGGCTAGCAAATTCACAGGTTCATTTGTTATTATGTGTCTCTGTGCTTCAGTTGGGGTCTTTGGAAACCTTTATGGGACACAACATGTCTTTAGGAGTACATCTTTCACTATGAATGCCAAATAGCATTAAATGTCTAATACTTAGGCCAATACTTAAATTAAAGTTATTCATACCTTTGAATACTCTCTAGATTGCTCATTATTACAGATTGCATATTTTGCTTGTGTTTTATGTTACGACTGTTGCTGTGAATTCTCGAAATAAAAAAGAAGAAAATAAAAACCTGGAAATCAGCCTATGATGGAGAAATATAATTTGTAACGCAAACAACCTCAAATGCGCAAATGAGTATTTAGCAAGCTCTGTTCATGCAAAATGATTCCATCTAGATTCGATCACATCCACAAGTTACATGTATTCACATTCAGATTTTAAATCTACCTACAATAATGTTTGATGCCTGTACTTGAATGAGTTGTACCATGAATCTTTCATGTACTAACCAAATGTAACTTCAATTGGCTCAAAGTATTTATAATACAAGAACGTGAATGTGCCTGGTTCTCTACAGAGACCATCTCTGTGCGATTACTCATTGAAACAAGATCTACTGTAGTTCACAGTTTACAAGACAACACTTGAAATTCAACCAGGGGTGGAAGGGACATTAAGAGGCATTAGGAAAACATCATGAATGGTATATCAAGTATTCAGCAACGCAAATGAATGGCTTGGGACATCCGTGGCCAGATGGTCGGCTATGTTTCCACACTTGTGTCTCGCTGTCTAGTTGTTGCATTCATTCTATCCCACAACCCACGGTGAAACAATCATCATTGATGACCTAGATTTATGAGGCGCTGTCTGTGGGTGCAGGAAGTCGTTCTTATTTATGCTTTTGGCTAATCCCTTTTCACGAGTGTGAATGAGAATCGCATATGGCTGTGCTCTATTGCTCCACAAGGATTCTCTCTTCTTCATATCAAGTGGCAAAACGTGTAGCCACGGCAACCAAACATAAGGAAAGACACTCAACCACGCTTCCAGGAAAGATGTTCTGTAGAAAGATGTTCTTGATATTTCACTTGATATATTTTGCCAATCATTGGTTAGCTAACAACCATTACAGACCCTCGCAGCAGCAACCACTACAACGCGCCATAATCAGTTAACAGGTGCAATTGCCTTTACTTCCATTGGTGTATCGAAACTGAAAAAATAAAATCCAACATATTTCAGAGGTTGTCAGTAGCAGGGTAAAGCTACTTCCTGTTACTGTCATTGTAACGTTAGGTGGGTTTTATTTATGTCTGTCTCGGCACCAGCATGGTCCATGTATATTTACTGGACTAGTTGTGTCTCTACTGGTATACTACCAGACCTTTGTCATCATTATTGTTGTTATGAGCTACACCTAATAAAATGACTCCTTCTCTTAAAGCTGCACCATGTGAAACACCAGTATATATATTAAGGGTGGCCTGTTGCATTTATAAATACTAAATCTGTATTCATATACATATATGACAGTTTGGGGAACTTGGTTAACCTGATTTCAATGTCCCAACAAAAAAAAAATCAGGTTGCATCCTAGATTGGCTGCAGGGCCGGTGGCGCCCTGGGAGGCTGCGGCAGCATATTTGCGCCAGCCCTGATACCGGGCCCCTACAGGGGCCCGGTATCAGGGTATCTAGGACGCGCTCCTGCCTCATCCCTGGGCTGGGCTGAGGACACCTGATGCGACAATGTGCCACCTGTTTTCTGGGAAGAGTCTGTTTGTCTGACTGACCTTCATTCAATATCCATGTATTAACACTGAACACAATAACTGTTGAATAGATGGATGTATGAAAGCCTGGGATAGACACAGAGAGAGAGAGAGACAGAAAGAGAGAGACAGAGAGAGAGAGAGAAAGAGAGAGAGAGACAGAGAGAGAGAGACTGAGAGAGAGAGACTGAGAGAGAGAAAGACAGAGAGACAGAAAGAGAGACCGAGAGAGAGAGAGAGAGACAGAGAAAGAGAGAAAAGGAGAGAGACAGAGCGACAGAAAGACAGAAAGACAGAGACATAGAGAGACAGACTCAGACAGACTGTCTCAATGCCATCTGTTCCTGGCTATTGAACAACAAATAAAGAGTTACGTGTCAGAAACACATGACAGTGTAATATCGTCCAACACATGTCTCCAGGGCCGAGGAAAGAGTAAACAGAAGACTGCAAACAAATTGACTGTATGACGTGTTAGTCTATTTGTTATATTTGGGTCAAATTTGTACCTGTTCTTTTTTTCCCCGGTCTATAAACATTCATGATATGGAAATAGGTTATGCAGAGTCAACAGGTTGTACATTGTATTATGGGGAAGTGTGTCATAGGGTGTGACATCAGGTTTACGCTGGGTCTGTTTGAACATAGATTAGTGCCACTGAACAAGACAGATATTTGCAAAAAGAGATAGTTTGACTTTTAAGAGAATATCATTACTATGTATTGATTCAATTCTGTTAAAATGTACCACAGAAGGCACATAATAGTGCAGTGTAGTGATTAGTCTGTACCTGTACAGTATATCATTTTATACACATTTTATTAAGCTATAGTATTATCATTATTATCAGTGTTAGTATTTCAATTGTTTTTTTTTTATGGGAATGAACAATCTTAATATTATACCTTCCAGATATATATACATATATATATATATATTCTGTTTTTACAAATGCTGATAGAGATTAGATTCAATGAATCTCTTTGTTCAGTGCAGAATTGTGCAATATGTACGTTTCCTCAAATGTACATTGGCTTGTAAGATTTAATAACCGTATAGCGTGATAAAGTATAGTAGTATTGTAAAGCATAGTATATACATGGTGTGAAATGATACACACAGGTGTTGAAACTTACAAACGTATACCTTACCAGAGACATAGAGAAGGTATAGCCTCTACATAGCAACACATCGTCATCTAACATGGGTTTGTGTCCACGAAGCAGCATAGCATGCAAATTATTCATTATAGTCCTACACAATGACTGGAAAGTCCCATACAACCTGATACTGCAGTGTGTGTTGTAAGGTGCCAACCTTACAGTGAGCGAGTGAGTGAATGAATGAATGTGTGATTGAGTTAGCGAGTAGCGTCCGAACTCTCAAACAAGTGAAAGGTGTGAAGGGTTTAGCGGCATCTGGCGGTGAGGTTGCAGATTGCAACCGACCGCAGTCAAAAGAATCCAAAAGGCTTTTTTTCCCGCAGCACACAGACACAGGTCGGTGACGTTTCATATGTTGTCAAAGCCAACGATGAAAGCCAAAGGGGTGAGAGCGCTCGCTGTTAGGGCTCCGTCTACCTGAGGAGATCAGGGGTGCAGCGCCTCTTCCCACTTCATCCACATCTTTATAGAAACGCTTTATTGTGCAATCTCTGCCTTTGTTTTCCTTGTTTTTACTGCTTTATTGTGTACTTCTTTTCATTCTTATTTTAATCATCCCGTTTATCGTATCCTGATTCGATACATTCTATATCAATTATATTGTTGTCTTCATGGGAAGTTTAATTGGGATGAAGAGGATGAAGAGGATGATGATGATGATGATGATGATGATGATGATGATGATTATGTTGTCAAATTCAGACATAGACACAGACACACACATATACACACACATACACACACACAAACATGCACACACACAGCCATTTCGTCACTGGGCATTCATGCTAACACAGGAATGAGTGAGTGTTCTCTCCTGGGCCTAATGGTTCCTGTCCACACTAACCAACTCAGAGCAATAACGCAGACATCAGCACATACAGTGCTCTCTAATCCCCAGGATACACAGGGGCCGGGCCCTGGCCGGGGCCGCTGTATTATATTCCTGACTTGGTCCTCGCCGTGTTGATCGTCCCTGCAGATAAGATGCTATCTCACACACTGCGTGTTTCCTGTGTCCCTCATGACTCCATCTGTGCCTGTGACACATTGACACGTGTGTGTGTGTATGTGTGTGTGTACGTGCGCATGTGTGTGTGCACACGCATTGACACATTGACAGCTTTAGGTCATGTTTTCATTTGATTTGAATGACTCCTTTCTAAATATCTGCTCTGCTGAAAGTGGATGTCAGCCGTCAGCAGTGTCTGGCATTAGGCTTTCCTGATGTCGTCCTACATCGAAACAACTAAAGGGTAACTGCCATCGAGTGTCTGATTTTGATAAATATCGGCACGTCTGCTTAATATCTAACATCTAATATTGAAGAATAGGGCCATTCAGTCTGGCAGATACAAGTCAAAATGTCTATAAGTGGGCAAAACATATATCAACTTGACATGGTTTGATTTTGCTTTCTGGACCGTAGGTATCTCTGACCCAATCACCATGAGAAAAAATAATGGGCCAGTTTCCAAGGAGAGACAACCCGTGTTCTAAAAATACCATCCCTGCCCTGCAGCCCCACAAGCAAGAGAACGGAGAACGAAGAACGGAGAACGGATGGAGGCTGCTTGCTCTGCGAGTCCTGGAGGTTTCCGAGGTCTGGAGCTGCGGAAAAGCTACTTATTTGCATGGTAAACACGAGCCTCACACCTCATTATCTGGGCGAGCTCAGCGAGGGAGCGAGTGGCTATTCATGCCCAAACTAACTGCAGTCTCATTACTCCAGCCGCGGCTTCGCAAGCAGCACCAGGAGATTTGCTAATTGGTTTGTGTAGTTTTGGAGAAGAAGAAGGAGGGAGGACGACGATCAAGAAATGGCTGGGGAAGTATAATTAAGTAGTGCAGGAAGAATACAGAATAATAAAAAGAATGAGAAGAATTGGAACAGAAGAGGCTGTGTACCGGATATTTGCTATCAGATCAACGGCTAGGTCGATCCATGGCTAAATTAACACAGAGCATCATGTCCGCCGCAGGCTGCCATCGGAATCTCATTACAAATGGCCGATCGAGCCTCCTCCATCCGTCTATCCCATACCTGTATTGAGCCGAGTCCAAAGGCAGTAGAGGGGATTATAACTTAGGGGGTAGCAGAACCGTGCCCTTGTCAGAGTCACAGACACCCTGACCGGGTCTAATGAGGCAGCATGAGATTCAGTAGGTCCTTGGGCCCCTGGGGGCCTGTGATTATAACTCTGATCTATAACGATGCCACTGTGTTGGCTCCACGCTGGGGCCATTCTGTTTTTGCTCTCTCTTGTCTTTCACTCTTTTTCCATCTCCATGACATCTTTCTCCTCTCTCGACATAAACCTCACACTATCTGATTCTGTCTATCTATGCTAACTTACTTTTTTATCTTGCCCTCTCCATTTCCATTCCATTTATTTTCGCCCAATCTACCTGTCTCTCTGTCTGCCTCTATCCTATCTGCCATTTCATCTCGTTGTCAGCTAACTTTCTTGTGGATGTGTGCCAAGAGACAGATGGGCACCTCATCTCTTTCAAACATGGATCGGTCAGTTGGGAGTTAAAGTGTAGACTCTATTCATAAATATGAATAATATATTTACGTTTTGTTTGATTCATCATTATATTACACACATGGGTGATATTAGTTATAGGGAACAGTAATACTATGCTATACAGTAAGTAAAGAAGTTGTATAAGCTGCTTTAGTGATGCTGTTTGCTGTTGCTACAGCAGGCACAGTCAACATCTCTGGTCACATGAGGCAATTAGACAAATACATGTGTGGTGGAAGTTATAGTGTCAGTGTTAGTAGTATTTATACATTTTCAATGGAAGAGGAGAAAGACCAGGAACATATCAAAGGCTTCTGTACAGGTTTTCTCCTCTTCTATGAATACAATGTTTTGTATTATTCATATAGTATCACTTACATATTATTATTATTGTTGTTGTTGTTGTTGGTGTTGTTGTTGTTGTTGTTGTTGTTATTATTAATATTGTTATTCATATTATTCATATTATTCATATTATTCATATTATTATTATTATTCATATTATTATTATTATTATTATTATTATTATTATATTACAGCCATGTTTGCAAGCTTTTCCTTGTGTCATTGGACAGAATATACAGGGAGAACATTCCTATTGGCTCTCGCTGTGGGTTCAAGGGTTATATTGTCAAAACAATGGAGGCGCCACGATAGCTAGCCGGCGAAGGTTATCAGATAAGGAAACGGGTTTTATCAATGACACTTGTATTTTACAGAGTTTAACGGTAAACCGATTCGCGTCGCATTTTAGACCTATAAATATTAAAATATACGACATCGTCGTAACATCCCGTGCCGTCAGTCAACGTTGACATGCTGACGTTAGCTGTAGTTAGCTAGGCAGCTGCCAAATGTTACTATTGCACTTTAGTAGTCACATTGTCAATAGTTTACTGTTCAATGGCTTCTGTAAGAGCATTGTCGTCAGCCGGGCTAGTAGGCAGTTTGTTCTGCACGAAAGCAGCGAGCTCCACCAAAGCTTTAGCCAATGCGTCACGTAGTGTGTGGTGGTGCAAAAGACACATGTGTACGTCCTCTAGAAGACTGCAGAACAGGAGCATGTCTGCATGGGTGATTGACCAGTACGGTACTAATGAGGTCCTAAGGGTCAGCGATGAAATTATGACGCCCACTATAAATCTAGCCAGCGAAGTATTGATAAAAGTTGAGGCTGCTAGCCTCAACCCCCTCGACATATCTATGAGGGGTAAGTACGTGCATGTTTCTCGTTTCTCGGATTGTTTATTGAAGAAACCCTATATAGCCGTTTCAAAATTGTTATTGTGACGAAGTGACAACACAATTGGGAGTGTCCAGCGAGGTGTATGCTGCATTTATCAGCCTACCCAGTGGACCCTACCAACTGGGAAACTTATGTCGTCAGCATACAACTCGGTGGACACTCCCACTTGTGGCGTCACTTTGTCACAATGACTCAATATTAAAAAGGCTTCCAATGGCTAACGCTCTCACCTGGTGGTATAATGGGAGGCCTTTTAATATGCCTACACATAGATGCATAAAGATGTATAGTAGGTTGTTTACCTGTGTCTTGATTTCAGGTGGTTATGGCGCTAACCTGCTGAGATTGAGACGAGGTGGGCCACTGTCACTGCTTCAGAGTGACAGTGAGTTCCCGTTGATCCTGGGTCGGGATGTGTCTGGTGTGGTAGTGGAGTGCGGCTCACAGGTCACACATTTTGCTCCAGGTGATGAGGTAACGGTCAACAGAAAAGTGTGCTCCGCTTAATCGTAGGCCATAATCATTTCAATTCATTGCAATACTAACAATAAGACTTTTAGGCTATTCCTATTCAAAAATGTACAAATGTTTTTGTTTATTGGTCATTGTCGATGTAAAGAAGAATGCATATATTGTATTGTACTTCATCATGCTTCAGAAATATCCCGAAAGCCTGTTTGGAAGTAAGGCTTCACAATTAATGGCATATTAATCAACATTGTGATTTTCGCCTCTGCTGTTAGCTAATCGCAAAAGGTCACAATTCATTTATTAATACATATCTATAAAAACGACAAATACATCAGAATGTAAAATCTAATTTGAAGCTATTATAACTCAACAATTGCTTTGTTATCATCAAACGTTCCCATTTGAAACGTTCCCATTTGAAATGTTCCCATTTGAAACATGCCTGTGGATAAAGTGGCCATTTGAAACAGGCTGACTGCGTGGCCTCCGGTATTGCTGCTTGCAGATTTTTGGAGATCCACTCCCCCAAGCAACTTCACACTCAACGACACACTTCCATGGCTCCTCAGGAATACACCAGCCAGTGCGGCACCCGTTTCCGTGCCTGTTTGGAACGGGCCGATTTACTTGCAGCTTTCTCGAGAATCGCTCTTTACTTCCTGAACCTGCCGAGAGCATGAAGTCGATCGGTTGTGAAGTGAACGATTGTCGAGAACATGAAATTCCAGAAACACACATTTACAGTTCATACATTATAGTTTGATGTTTTTTTTTATATACAGTCAGCGCCATTGAAGAGTGATCGAATCGGTCATCTGTTCATTGCAATCACAATATCAGGAAAAAGAATCGCTTTTATTTCTCGTAATGGTGCAGCCTACTAGCAAGGCGTCAAAATGTGTTCAAGAAGTACCAACGTGTGTTCCAGGTGTGGGCCGCTGTTCCCCCCTGGAAGCAAGGCAGTCTGGCCGAATACGTGACCCTCACCGAGTACGAGGTGAGGGTGCCGCTAAGGTCACACAATGTCCAGTTTACCCTCCACCTGCGTCTCGCTGTCTGGGTTCTTCCCCGCTCATTGCGCTCGACATATTTGAATTGAGAGTGGCATGTGCTGTTGTCGTGCCGATGGCGGCCCAACCCGTTAATGATCCACTATTCATCCAGCGTGAGGTTGATTCGACGTGACACCACATTAAATTGTGTGTTTGTAAAGGGCCGCTCTCAGGAACAGTACAGGAGAAGTTTGGAAGCAGCACACCCTGTTATGTAATCCCAGCATGCAGTAATTGGGATTAAGTCAGTCTGGTTGTGTGAGCCACTGAGGCAGCAATTAGGCAGACGGAAAAATAGTTTCCTTTTTTCCTTTCTTTGTTTGTTTGGCAAACCCCGAGCTTGCTGTCATCACATTCTCAGAATGAGCGCTTCTAATCAATGCTAAAACAATACTCTGTGCTGCCGGTGGAGAGGGGAAACAATACTGTGTGTGTGTGTGTTGGGGTGTGTGTGTGTGTGGTTGTGGTTGTAAGGTCTCCCACAAACCAAAATCGCTGAGTCACACAGAAGCAGCCTCCGTCCCTTATGTGGCCGCAACAGCTCTGTCCGCCCTGGTCAACGCCGCAGGCCTCTGCAGGGACACCTGTGCTGATAAAAGGCAGGTATTGCTGTCGGGTCATGTCTGTGTTAGCGTGGTGAACTAATAGCTTCCTTTCCTACACCCACATGACTCGTAATGAGTCAGGGCCGCGTCATTAACGTACCGCTCTCTTTTGACTCATGGATTTGGCTCCACTACAGCACAAGACCTGAACGATTCTAATTCCATCACCTAATGATGATAATAACACAATTACTGTGGAGATGGGAAGCATAGTATTCACACAGTGGTGTTTGTAATCCAAAAGGGTTTTGATCACTGGAGGATCTGGAGGCGTTGGGACATTCTCTATCCAGGTGAGGGTCACCTCGCTCGCTCTACCAGAACATGATCTCAGTGCCACTCCACCAGCCTACTCTACTTCATACTATGCCTTTGTGTGTGTGTGTGTGTGTGTGTGTGTGCATGCGCTTTGATCTGTATTAGTTACTCAAGGCCTGGGG
>OMOU01089929.1:0-10000 GCA_900312585.1 Malacocephalus occidentalis
ACCAATGTTTTCATGGCACAGATGGGCCAGATGTTTGGCACATGCTTGCAGAGGCGGCCTGAGCTTTGATCCGTGGCGGCAGGTCCTACGACACCAAGATGTAAAATACCGCAAGAGATGGGAATTAGATTATTAAAAGGAAACTCCTCTGTTGGGGTTATAGCTTTTCCACACCGATTCATCACTGGCGGCTCGGCTTGATCTGACCCTGTTCCCTCAAGTACCACACAACGTGGTGAGGAGCTATAGCCGATGAGTCGAACATAAAACCCCGAGGGAAATGTGAAATCGCTGTCAACGTTTGACGCGCTACCAACTTTTCAAGATTTGGCCAATTTGCGATTCGACACAGGGTTGCGTTTGTTTCTCAAAACCATGTTTTTCATCCCAAACGTAGAAACTGCCTATATGAGACCAGTGTGGTTTTCTAAATTAAGGGTCAAATAAAAGAGCCACATAAGAGCCGTTCGCTTCTACCTGATCCGTTGCTTGCCAGGTGAAGTTCACATAATGGATGTTGACTGGAATCGCGGGCATCCGCTGCTGCGCCTTTCTGAAGTCATGGGTGAATGGAGCCATTTTCCCCTCTGATACTATCAAAATATCTTCCTCAAAACCTGTCAGTGGAAGCCAAAGTTTTACACAAACACGCACACACACAACACAACACAGTACGTTGGCAAAAGTCGGCGTTTTACTTTTTAAGACATGGTAACATTATAATTATTATTGAATGCAGAAACATGTGTAAGCTATAGAAAGAGCGATATAGTGCGACTCACCAATTAGGATCCTGGCTTGGTTGGCATCAATCCACATGTATAAACTCCCCTGATCTCGTGCCGCCTTCGATAACAAACATCCCAAAAGTAGCAGAAAACACATTTTTAGGGAAAGCCTGAAAAGCATTACGGCGTTATCCATCCTGGTCCTTTCGGGGGGAAAATCACTTGCTGTATTGCGTATTCTTTGTCCGTTTTTCTTGTCCAGAATCCCACTCGCTCTTAATTGATCAAATGAAGCGCCTGCACTCGAGCACTGCGCTGCTTCTTCATGTGTCTGGCTGACAGCGTTGCAAGGCTACTTTATGGTCACTCTGATGCGCAATGCATGCCCGTGGCCACGGGGTGGCGCAGTAAAACGCATATAGAATCTAACGGCCTACATTGAGTTCAAGCGCCTGGGCATGTCTCGTTTAATAAACTTCTGTCTAGAGATTTAAAACTATGTGTGCATTTTTTAAAGAGTAGGTCTATGTCCCTGCCTACATGTTCGTAACTTATATATACATATACATATCAACAACATATCAACAAAACCATGTAGGCCAAATTAACAACCCCCAAATTGCGTTAACGTGACCAACACAAAGTGCCAATGACGGTAATTGCATTAACGTGAGCGATGAAGAACGAGGACTTAAAAAAACAATTCTCAGAGCACCTCACGCCAAATGGGGGGCATGACATGTGTGTTTGTGTGTGCGTGTATGTGTGCGCGTGCGTGCGTACGTGCACGTGTGGGTGTTTGACAAATCATCCTCCTGTGTGGTCTTCTGCTGTCGATGGATCTGTCTTATGGGGTTCAAAGGCTAGTAAACCGAGTTGCGTGTGAGTGTGTGTGCGCGCGTGCAGGAGCAGACGGAGAAGGATGAGTCAGAAGTTGGAACCACCAAAACACTGTCTGTGGTATGATTTTATTTATTTATAAATGAATGTATAAACCGATCATGAAAAATATAAAAGATATATACAGCCTCGAAAACAAGGACCACAACAAATAGAGTTAACAGCTTTTGTACAATCTGATAAACAATGAATAACTGTGGACAAACACTGTGGACACTCCACATGACACTTGACAAAGAAAAATGGACGTTTGATCGATGCACAAACAATTAAAGCAGTACACCGACATCCACTTAGTTTATTCTTACGTTTAGTCCGTATATTTATATATTTGTAATAAAAATTCTATACATTTAATTACAATATGAACATGCCTCAAACACATTCATTCTATTGAATTGTTTGAAATAGGAGGCTATTTACTACTACTACTACTACTACTACTACTACTACTACTACTACTACTACTACTACTACTACTACTACTACTACTACTACTACTAATTATACGACTAGGCCTCGCAGGTACTGCGACTGCCAAGGTTTTTGCAACAACACCGTTGCTTCTATTGCGCCTTCCTGGACACGTTCGATTTAGAGAACGTACACGTTTTTAGCAACTCTGTGCAACACCTTCAACAGATGAGAATACACCGCCATTTATACAGTAATATTTAGTTTATGTATGACATAATGAAATAACAAATACATGCGATATGGTATACCAGGAATGATATTTATTGTCTTTTTATTACCAAAATCAACTCATACATGTATAGTTTTCTGTTGTCTTTAATTCGCTTGGCTTGTGAACGCAGCTCAAGCCTCTACTTCAGCTCAACGTCACATCCGCCACAGAGCTTTGAGTTTTGTGAAAAATGGCGGCCGCGCAGTTAACGGATGAGGAGCTTTCCTCTGAGTTAAAGCGACTTGGATTCACTCCTGGGCCGGTCACAGAAAGCACCCGTCCGGTGTATTTGAAGAAGTTGAAAAAGCTCCGCGAAGAGCAACAACATCGAGGTTCTAGGTCGGGGAAAACACGCAACAGCGGCGGCATCAACAACAACAGTAACGGCGGCGGCGGTAGCAACACAGCGGCGGCGGCGGGAGCTTCGGGATCCGGAGCCAGGCCAGTGAACAATGACGTCACGTACCTGAGCAATATCAGGGGCACTGGCGGTGGTCGTCCGGCGTTAAATGATAAGCGAGTTGGCGGCGGAACGGGGAAGTTTGTTTTGGGGTTCAGTTCCGACGAATCGGATGCAGAAACACCCCAAAGGAGGCGAGGCCCGAGCCACGGCAGCGGGAGAGACCGAGGCTCGTCGGGATACAACCAGCAAGCCCCGAATAGGCCCACGGGAACACCCGCCACTGCCCAAAAGAACCACGGAGGGGTCGCTTTTACTAACGTTAACAGTAACAATTCCTCTCTGGTTGTGGATGGTAAGAGGAGAACCGGTTCTTCTGGGTGGGGGGACCGGGCAAAACCGGGCTTTGGGGTGTCGCAGCGCACCGAGACTGGGGGGAGGGGTTACGAGGAGCCGGGAGAGCAGGACGATATTGAGGGAGAAGAGGAAAACGACTCTCGGTCTCTAAATGGTAGCCGGACGTCTTATTTGAACACCAGTAAGCTAGCCGGGGATTACTCTGATTCGGACGAGGAGGAGGACGAAGGCCTATCTGCGCTATACCGACAGCGCGAGCGCCGTCTGGCCTCCAGACGGAGTCACCCAAAAGCCGCGTCACCTCCTCACACTAATGCCAGGGGGTCTGAAAGTCTCCAGGAAAAGACGAGAGGCGCAATCAGAGCAAATGAGAAGTCTGGCGCTAGAAGTCTAGACATGTTGGGCTATCGGGGGGAGGGAGGGGACGAGGACGGGAAGCCCAGAGGCCCGGGCGAGTCTGCGCTGACTGGTGGCCTGCTGCTCAACCGCAGTTTCCCCAGGCGGTCTATCTATGTGTCCCTCGACGGGGATCAGGAGGGGGCCACCACCAACGACAGTGCCCCCTCCGCCTACAGCAGCAAAAACCACGCAGACGGAAACGAGGATGGAAACTCCTCTGCCGGCGGTGGCAACCGGTTCAGCATCGGCCTGAGACCGCGCTTTTCCAACTACAGCACCCTGTCCCGGACGTACCGACCCAACAACTCCAACCACACGCTCCACGGCTACGGCCAGGACCCGAACAACCACAAGCACTCCGTGCCGGAGGACGAGCTGCTCCAGCAGTTCAAGCGGGACGGGGTGTCGTCTTCCGGGGGGTTCAGCGCCCACTACCTGTCCATGTTCCTGTTGACCGCCGCCTGCCTCTTCTTCCTGCTCCTGGGCTTCATGTACCTGAGGATGCGGGGCGCTGGGGCCACCGATGCGGATGTAGTTAGTAAGTACGACACTAAACAATGGCCATGTATGGACCTCGACTTGCGTGTCCATATCTGGACGTATTATAACTCTCCTCTACTGGAAGAATGCCAATAAGCCATCAAGCAGGGTATGCAATTGGAGATGACGTTATGTCTGGAGCTGCCCATACGTTGTATTGTAAAAGCTGCATGCACTTTATCGAGATGCAGTCTTGGGCACCGCACAGCTTTTTGTTTGTATCCAGGTGTGTGTTGCCCATGTCAGCCAACTGCAAACATGTTGCAAAACATAGCTACCATGTGTTGGCCAAGATGGCTACATTTCGACTACATGATCTGGTAGAATATCCACTTTCCCCAAAAATGTCTTGATGCTATCAGATGACATCCCAGCGAAACGCATTTCCTCTATTTCCTCCATTCGTCTGCCATTGACAGCAATCTGGGTTGGACAGTTTGGGCTATTTATTGTTATACTGTCTAGGGATAGTTTCCTGGCTTTAAGGAAATATGAATGGGAAGATCTGATGGCGTGTATCTGTAGACCTATATTTATTTTTTCTGTGTAGTCATTGTCAACTTCAGCCTGTCTCATGAAGTGGGGGGTGGAGGGGTTGGTTTAGTCTGCATGGCTGCACGTGGCAGACATCTAGGTCATAGACAAGCTAAACCGGCCTAATTGTGTTGTTGCCCTCAGAGAGGCTGGACACAGTGGCCACACACACACATGGTCAAACAATCAGTTAACCAAACAGATGGCACACAGCTGGTGTTTTTGTTTGCATATATATATGTAAAGTATTTTGGTTTTTTAATATAAGCTAAACATTTTGGCTGCTTGGGTAGGCGATTTATTCCACTTTGACATGACATTGTGATGACAATAGTTGCGATAACATTTCTACGGGCTCTTCTGCCCACAGGGGAACTCCAGAAGTCCAAGCCGCCAAAACTATTCCCATCACCTGGTTATTATTCAAATGCATTTTTTTCCTACATTTTGGGCTATTTCTACATGGCCCTGAGATTTCTGCACACGGATGAAAAACAGAAAATGCGGATTGCACACTCGCTCCATTTTTAGTGCATGCATTCCAAGGGTAGGCAATGGAAAACTCTTAGTCTGGCGGATGGGGCGGAAGTAGGGCTGCAGCTAATGACTGTTTTGATAGTCTACAAGTATTTTGACCCTTATTGAATGGCTGCATCAGGTCACGGTGGTTCTCTTGACAATCAGTGGTGTAGATCTCCACAAAAATGATTATTCCACTAACTTGGGTTGCACCCCAATAAATACTGTATAGGGGTTGATAAACCTGAATGTCTTGGTTTAATAATAATCGATCATTTTGAACATTCATTTGTATTCATTTGTATCGCGTAATCCTTTTAATAAAGGATAAAGCACGTGCGTGCGTGCGTGGTGCGTGCGCGCGCGCAAAGGAACCTGTGCACAAAATGAGTCTTTCCCTTCATATCTTACTTTTGACTACCCCATAATAATCCAGACCAACTTCAATATACATTTTCACAAGTCAGTTATCCAATCAGGTGGTGGACGTTTTCAGCATGAGTCATACATAGTTGGCAAAAGTTGTGGCCGCTTATATCTGCTTCAGGAGGAATTAGTGTGGGCTCTAAGCCAGTAAGCTGTGATAGGCATGTCATATTGGCGATAATTAAGGGGTTGATGGACACCAATGAAACCATTTGTCACGCTTCACATTTCGTCTGGTTATACCAACCGCTGATGGGGTTTTGGTTAGAGGTGTGAATCGTTCGGTGTCTCACTGTTCCATTCTTCACGGGCACGATTTACTGGAGTGCGTTTTTTGTTAAAGGCCATGTGGCAAGCATATACGATTTTTGTATTAGAAAAAGTTACATCAACCGAGCAATAATGTAAACACACAAAGGCAAACCCATAAGAAAATGACTCGCGTCATTGTGCCTTGACAGGCGTAGGTACTTCCTCGTGGGCCACAGAGACACGCCATAAACTATGAAAATCAATCCCCAATTCATTTTGGGCTTCCCTCTCTCCCCACTGCTTTAATCATCTCGGTAACAACAGCCCCCCTCGAGGCGGCGACAGTGCCTTTAACAAATAAAAAGTTGGTCTTGGGTCGACTCCACAATTGTGTCTCCTCGCCGAGGGGTGCGAATGTGACCGCGGATGGGCCAGACGTCTATCTCTCCGCCCATCTATCGCCGCAGTGGTGGCTTTTCATTCAAACCTGTGTTTTGCCGTTTCTTGTGGCCGTTGCCATTTTTAGCAATGTGCTTCATTTCAATCGAGGGTTGTAGTGTTGTGTGGTGGTCAATTTTATGTTCACGTTCGCTCCTTTTTTGTTTCTCTTTTCAGTAAAGAACCACCCCTTTGGAAGTGATTTTGACAACTACGTAAGTAGACTTCCTCTCTAGACTTGTCCTTACCAGGCTGTTGTTAAGCACAAACACAATCATCATCACCTGATGGGGCTAACAGTTTAGTTGTCATGTTTTCTTTGTAGGGCCCTATTACACCACGGGGTGTGCACATGATTAGCTATTGCAAGCTATTACAAGCAGTTGTATTGTCATGTGACTAGAAAGTGGGAGTATCCATAGAGATAGTATGTTGAGTAGATCAGTTTACCAGTCAGTATATTCCACTGGGTAGGCTGGTAGTCTGATCTAGTCAGTCAGCATACACCTAGGCGAACACTCCCACTTGTGATGTCACTTCGTCACAATGAGACGTGACAATTTTGAAATGGCCTCTAATGGCTAATCACGCTCACACCCGGGAGTATAATAGGGCACCTTTGAACATGTATATATATCATTTTTTAATTTTTTTTTCAGGATCCAATGACAAAGGACACCATCCTGAAGCTCCTGCTGAACCTTCACGACCACCTCGCAAGCATCGCGGGTACTTTTGGATTAATGTTCAGCACCCCGTAGAACTGTGTCACCGGTTAATATACGCTATAAACTGTATTTACTCACCTCCCACACGCCGTCCACAGGAGACCATGACTGCGGACACCCGGATCGCCATCCCAACAGAAGCATGACGATGGAAGAAGCGTCAAGCTACTTAGTGGTGAGCAATCATGGCGTTTCTTTCGGCTCAATTTCTTTTTGAAAGCTGTGATATATGCATAGTGTCGGCTGATGAAAAACGCTCAACCACACGGTAATGCAGAGACGGTACCTATGGTGGCAGCGTCGTGAAATATTTAGCATTTTAGGCTGATGATCATCATCATCATCATCAGCAACCTTGACTAGCAACGGTTAATTTGATCACTTTTGACCAACGAGAGATATTTGTGTATGAAAAGAAATTATATTTATATGCCGTTAGAATCTTACAACGCAGTTAATCTCGCAAATACCCTTGCTAACTGGCTAAACAAGTACGTTCTCAAGGGCGTGGCGGCACAAGTATTCTGTTGTTGTTTTAGCATTTTTCACGGGAGCAGTTACATTGAGTTATTTTTGGCAACCGCGATGCGCGCGCCTTTAAGATGCTTTACGTCTACCAAGGTGCCTTTTCCCAACGCTTCACTCCCCCACCAAAGCCAAGCATTCATCTATTCCCTTCCTCCTCAATCCTAGGGTCAGAACCAGGACTTTAAGCATCTCTTCGAGACCTCCCTGGAGTGGATCCTGCGTGTCGGAGAGGACGTTGGCATTAGGCAAGTGGATTCTGATGTTGTGTGGAATTAAACTTGCAGGCTTTTCTCAGCCCCAGCAAGTTTGAGTTTACTATAAACTATACTATAATGCTTCAATTTAATGAACCAGTGTCGGATTCTCCCAACAGTTTATCATTTCCCAATTTGAAAGCAATATTTGTGTTTTGTGTAAAATCTCCCTGTAGAATAGTGCTATCTTTCATATCTTTTTACTGTACATGTTTACTGTACATGTCCATGTACCCCTATGTTGCTTAGCCTATACTTAGCCCATAGCTTTACACATAACACACATGTATATATATGTATATATAGCTTACTCGTGTTGCCTATCACCAACCACACTTTATTTTCCTTTCCCCTCTCTGCCTTTTAAGTAAGTGTCTGGTGTTTGTGGAAAAAATAGAACTAAATGGATGGCATTCATATACAGATTTTATCCAAAGAGCCTTTAGAATATTGCCTTGCATACACCGATGGCAGTGTCAACCATGCAAGGCAACTGCCATCTTGCCAGGAGCAGTTTGCATTAGATATCTTTCTTAGAGGCCCCCCCACATCTGTCCTGAGCCACTGTACACATAACTACAAGTAGGATGCAGACTGTAGCAAGCTATATATTTGCAATCAATGCTTCCATAAATGTACTTGAAAGGCAAAGTCTGCTGCTGTGGAATTCTCACTCCCTTGCATAAGCAAATGCAGAACCACAGCCGAGGATACACTTGTGTTTTAATTGTGCTTCGTGTCACCCAAAGGCTGACCGGGGAGGACCCCGAGGAGCCAGTGACGGAAGTGGGGGAGATCACCCGGCTGGAGTCAACCCACCCCAAGATGTCCTTCCTGTGCCGCTTCCGACGCGCTTTCTTCACCGTCATCAACAGAGTACTGCTCATGATCGCAGGTCGGAATCCTTCTTATGAATTTGCCTGCCTTTTTTGTTTTGTTCTGTGAACGGCCGACATTTTCTCCTCTGCATCTTTGATCTTGCTTTCTTATCATTGCTTTTTTTCCTCTGCCCAGTGATCGGATTTGTGCTGGGCCTGATTTACTACATGAAATACCGCTGGAGGAGAGAAGAGGAGGAGAGCCGGCAGATGTATGACATGGTGGAGAGAATCATCGGTATGGACGTTCATCTCTTCCTGTCAACTGGGGCTGGGCAATATATCTATATATCTTTCCAGATCATCAGCAGAGTCTGATTTCCATACATTTTTTTTCCTTGTTTTAATTGCAGTAAAGTGATGCAATTTGAACTTTCTGAAATTCCCCAACTGTTCTAGCTGTTCTATTATTTGCTTTTACCCACTTTATATATAATTATATCCACATTCACAGCACCAATAGTCGTCCCTAATATATAACCGTAATGTCAACATCGAGGTATTTGGTCAAAAATGTATTCGATTTTGTCCATATTGCCCAAACCTACTGTTAGCGATGCGACTCTGTATAAAAGACCTTAACATTTGGTGCTTTGTTGTGTCGCTCAGACGTGCTACAGAGTCACAACGAAGCATGCCAAGAGAACAAGGAACTGCAGCCTTACCTCCCCATCCCCCATGTGCGCGACTCCCTGGTCCAGCCTCAAGATCGGTAAGCGGCACCCATTTGCTGAAAATCATCTGTGGATAAGTCGACTGCTGCGTGTTCATAATAGGGATCGTAATAAAACGATTGGAACAACAGTTCCGCGAGGATGGAGTAATGTTTCGCTAGCAGCCTTCCGTGTCTAATAGCAGATCGAGGTGAGGTTTGGCTCCTATGTTGTGTTTTTACTCTATGCCACAAAAGAAAACCCAAACCCTTTCTCTTCCCCTATCTCCATCCCCCACGTAACACCCAAATTTGAGGGCTCAATGTTTTTGCTCTTTGCCTCTATTTATTTCTCCAGGGAAAAATTTAAGAAGGTGTGGGAGCGGGCAGTGAAGTTCCTGTCGGCCAACGAGTCGAGGATCCGTGAGGAGTCCCAGCGGATCAACGGCGCCGACTTTATGGTGTGGCGGTGGATCCAGCCCGCACTGGGCTGTGACCGGATGTCTCAGATCCCCTCCAAAGTCTGGCAGGGCAAAGGTGACCATCCTTAGTCTCACTCATCATCAGACTGTAGATGGGTGAATATCTAAGTCTTATGGCAAACAAGTTCAAATCTGTTTTCGCTTTCCTTCACTTCATATTTGTTTCGACCAATCACATTGCTGTTGGGGGGAGGGGCCTGTAAGCATATAATTGGCAACAAAAAGTGGTAGTAAACTGTTAAAAAGTGTATGTCAAGGTTTCAAATCAACACCGTGTAGACTGGCCACTGTAGAAGT
>OMOU01089930.1:0-13337 GCA_900312585.1 Malacocephalus occidentalis
ACCCAATGACGTGCGGGTGTGCGTGCGTGCGTGCCTGTGTGCAGGCGCGCACGTGTGCGTGTGTCCACCCACAACTACTTCCTATGAAACGTGAAAATGTCCCAATTAAAACATGGCACACTAGTTTTTGGCCAGAAATATTTCTACTTCGAAATAGTTCAGGAGAACTATTTTACCAGGAGGGCCCTCACCACATCTATTGGTGTCTGCTTCTAAGGAACAGGGTAGTGAAAAAAGCTCATTACGCTCTAATTGAATCCACAATATGTGTGATTGCTTAATTGATAGACCAAACTTATGTTACAAGCTACAGACTTCACGTAATTGGTTTTGGGTCGGAAATGCAAAAGTGGTCAAACCAAATCATCCCTATATAACGTCATAAAAAGTTGATTGGTCATGCTAATTGAGCAATACATGCCTGTATGCAACAATAACTGTTAAAGATAGCAAAAAGAGGCAGCTTCAGCAATCTGATTGAGTCACAATTTGAATGTCTCCTATTTATCTTGATGTCCTTCTCCAGAGGTGATTTGTGTATTTTTATTCTGTATTCTATGCTCTGTGGTAGACCTTTGCTGCTTCCCAATGATAATATGAATAGCCTACTAACCTATTCAATCTAACTTTGACAATAGGCTCACAAAGGATGTGGTGCTGGCTGTCAGAAAACATCATTCTTGCCAAGATATGAATTCCGGAAGCAGAGCAGTCACCAGTATGCAGCGTTTCCTTGATAGAAACAAATAGGCCTAGGCAGCATAGGCATGCACGGCAACACTCATCATGTCACTGACAATGTACATTATGCATTTCAACACAGCAATCAGCAATTAGCTATTCATGCTGAAGAATGTCCTATTGTGGTAATAAGTAGCCTACAGAATGATGTCCGTGATAATGTGAAGCAGTGTCCCTATGCTGCAAACTAGGGTTGAATAGTAGCCAAGTGTCAGATGTCTTTTTGTGAGTCTCATGCAGAAGCGACTCTCATCAGTTCCTCTGATGGCTTTTAGGTGAGTCACCTCTAGCGGTGGTTCACTGTAGAGACTAGCATGTAATTCCTCTAGCGGTGGTTCACTGTAGAGACTAGCATGTAATTCCTCTAGCGGTGGTTCACTGTAGAGACTAGCATGTAGTTCCTTTAGCGGTGGTTCACTGTAGAGACTAGCATGTAATTCCTCTAGCGGTGGTTCACTGTAGAGACTAGCATGTAGTTCCTTTAGCGGTGGTTCACTGTAGAGACTAGCATGTAGTTCCTTTAGCGGTGGTTCACTGTAGAGACTAGCATGTAATTCCTCTAGCGGTGGTTCACTGTAGAGACTAGCATGTAGTTCCTTTAGCGGTGGTTCACTGTAGAGACTAGCATGTAGTTCCTTTAGCGGTGGTTCACTGTAATGTATATAAATGACCTATTTGTCAAATTCACTGAGCATGTTGGCTGTTGATGTCAAGAAATTAACAGAATAGTATGAAGATCATATCATTACTGCAGTCATCAAATTGAGAAGGGGGGTTTACAGTTGTTAAATTGTGGTTTACAGTGTGTGGGTGAAGGTTAAGCTTGGGCTCTCTTGTCGCCTTAAACAGTAGTTTAAGGCAACAATATAGTGTGGGTCGATATAGTGTGGGTCTGCTGCTGCTGCTTCTGCTAGTTTTCCACAATGTTCCCAGAACATCGTGTCACCAAATCTCAGCTGTCCCCCTAAAGCCCCATTAATTACCAACGACGAGTCGCGGACATGGGGAAGTTGCTCTGGGGGATGATGACGCTATTGTTTTCTCTGCAAACTAATGGCTGTTAAGCTCGTCATTTGCACCTGCTAGTCAGTCTCTCTCTCTCTCTCTCTCGCTCGCTCGCTCGCACTGGCTGTCTCTGTCTATTAATCTGTTTCTCTCACTAAGCTTTGTTTATCTCTCATACGTGCTTACAATCTTGTGTGTGCATGCTCTCGTGTAAATTGTGGAGTGTAAAAGCTCAAAGGTGTCAACTTGGAGTTATTGCCACTTAGCAAAACTTGGCCTAACTGTCTCTCTCTCTTACTTTCTCTCTCTATTAATTTCCATTGTGGGTTTTGTTTGTTAAGGTATTCTGTTGCTTTCGTTTTATTTGTTTATTTGTTAAGGGGTAAATGAGAGGAAACATGGATTGACTCTTGTAAATAACTCTTCAGGGCAGAGTGAGAAACACTAGAGCCAACCATGTTGTGGTCCACTGTAGTTGCACTACAATGTAGTCTTGCCCCTCAGTACTTTCATAGTGAGGGCACTTGGCATACCTGGGGCCATCAGGTTCATTTCAGCATGTGTCACTTTGTCAGTTACATCCTCTAGTTTTTGGACAACCAGTTGCTTATAATTCTCATAATAGTACAGGGTAAGTGGACAATGTTGTACAACAAAAGCACGAGGGAAAATCTTCCCCCGTGCAATCCTATTTTATAGCTACACAATAGTTGGTTAATTAACAGCAGTGCAACAGAAGAGTTAGATAAGACAGAGCCACGTCTATCCTGGAGACGACCTTGAGAAACATCATCTGAAGCCAACATTAAAACTCGGCCATGACAGAAGAGTTGACATCCGATATGAGACCAGAGGCCTTAGAATAGGACGCCTGGCAGGGCTTACTCTCACCTCATAGAACACCTGTGTGTGTGTGTGTGTGTGTGTGTGTGTCTATGTGTGTGTGTGTGTGTCTGTGTGTGTGTCTGTGTGTGTGTGCACTTGTGTACATTAGTAAATTAATCAATTAATCCTCATAAAAAAATGTACTTGAAGCACTATTATTCTCAGAAATATTGAAGCTCTTCTATTCAGAACAACAGCACCAAAAAAAACTCAACCAGCGCATACCTAAATGGATGCATAAAAAGATCAGCTCTGTTGTCTGTAGATCCTCTTTCAGAAAGAGAGACACGTTGTTGGTTTTGAGGATCTGGATGCTTTTAACTGAAAGTGGGTTGGTCTAATCCAGTGGGACGCAAACCACGGACATTACCAAGGATTAGATGGGAACATTACTGTTTGATTGCATTAGAAGTGTATGATAGCTCCATGATGTAGCATCGGGCCAAAGGCACCAGACTACCCATGACCCTGTAATCTCTCTGTAATTGCCCAGAGTTTTTTTTTGTGAAAATGGCATTATCTAAATGGAAGGACACAAAAAAGTGAGGAAGTGTAATGGGTAGTGGCCTTTTTCAGTCTTAATTTGAGGGCGATTCCAGAAACTAATGCTCTGGTGGTGTTTTCATGAAAATAAACAGGCAAAATTAAACAAATGGCAAGAATGTACACGAGGAAGGATATTATTTAACTGTGTATTGTATTGTGTTGCACTATTGAACAATGCCTCTTCTGTGCTGAAGGAATCGCTTGGCGTTGAATAGAGCCATTTGTCTCTGCGTAATTAACATTTTTGTTTCCCTTCTCGTTTTTGTTGTGAAGTACTGGCCGTCCCATCTGGCTTAACGAACAGGAGGACTTGGCAAGTTTCTCCCCAGACGCATCTGTTCTCATTGTTCCACTGCAGTGCTCACAATTCAAATAGGAGGTGTCTAGAACTGTCACATGGTTTGGTATGTGTAATAGTCATTTGATCAGCCAAACAGCCTTTTAATTCTGCTCTTTTTGAAGACTGCTTATTATGCTGCCTCTCAAAACTCTGAGCAGGCTTCCTCTAGCTGGGCTGTGACCATTTCCCAGCTACTCCAGCACACTGCCACGGAAGGCTCTCTGTGTCTCTTGTCAAGTCCATTGGTTGATGAGACAAATCAAGAAGGCATCTAATGGGTCCTTGTGACAAAGTGGGCTGAGTGCCACTCTTGAGGGTACCCAGTGGTCCCATCATCTGTGTTTCTCCTAAGATGATGCCCTGTTAGCATAGTGCCTCAGCTGGACACCTGTGCAGTAACAGGAATGTACGTGAGTCATGGCGCTGAAAATTTTCTTTGATGACTATGATTCACCAAGTGCTTACACTGACTAATCGCCCAATCAACATTGGGTTTAACCTCACCAGATGAATAACTTACCTGTTCCAAGGTTACTTATCAGTACAGAATATGGCTACTAAGAAATTACCAATGCGGTTCATTTTATGGTGTACCGACTAATGGAGGAAACCATCAAATGGTAATCTGCTGCCAAGGTATGTTCATACATTCACAACTAATGCTTTTCTAAGGGACTTGGGTCCCTTTATAACCAGGCAAATGGAAAGCATGTTTGAATGAAAACTTTACCAGTGATTTGCAGTGGTGTAAAATTATTATATCACTTTTAAGACGATCTCACACACTGTCACTAACCGCAAGATGAAGTCATATATTTAGTGAGCTTGTATCACACTCTGGGGATTCAAGAGAATCCAATCGTTCCTACGCATTTCTAGTCTTCCTCGTAACAGAACATGGACTAAACAGTTTTGGTAATTCCCACTAATCCCCTGCCTAGATTATTGTCCATTTGCACAAGTGGAAGGTGGGAAAGTGAATACATAAATAATTAATGACTTAAAGCTAAACTAATAGCCTGCCTCCTCAACTGAACCGAATTTGGAGAGAACAAGAGAGAAAAAACAAACATGGCGTTCCTAAAAATAGAGCCAACTATTATTTGAAATATCCATGGCAGTTGGATGACACAAATGGAGGAGGATTAGAATGAATGTTCGAGTGAATGCTGAGTGCTGACCAATGAGCAGCCTCTCTGTCCCTAACCCGCCCCCGCCCCCCCGCAGGAGCCAAACTGCAACTGAGGACTTGACCCTGAAGCACCTTTGACATTCAGATGTTTCAGATTGTGTTCTGCAAGGACTTTTGGATGTCATGTTGAATGACCACGTGGTTGAGTGGTTGACTTGAGTTATCAGGATGACTTTTACTTTTTCCTCAATGAGCAGGTTTCACCTCTACATTATTTTAATTTGGATCAATTAACCATAAGCTCTTCATGCCGAGAAACCGCAACATTTGAGTAAGATCCACAAATGACCAGAATCTACCGGAATGTGTATCACCTCAAGGTATCATCAGGGTACCATCCTCGACAAACCCAAGTCTTAACTCAATTATAGGCCATTTCCACATTTCCGCACATTTTTAGCTCTGCTTATTTTCAGCATCTCATCATATGATCATGGATTCTGTGGAGGTAGAGAACCAAGATGTTTCTGTGTTGGTGCTAATGAGAACATGAGACTCCTGCAGCCTCCACAGTCTGCAGTATGCGTCGTTCCCTGTCACAACACAGCCCGCGCCATGAGTCACATCCAGCGCCCAGCATCCCAGGCCAGCGCCTTATGGGCCAATCAGTGTGAGTCACGGCAGATAGGTGTGAATGTTGTTTTCCTGCCATCTGAGGTGTCTCCTGTAATCACTCTGCTAAGAACAAAGCATATTCTATGTGTGTGTGTGTGTGTGTGTGTGTGTTTGCTAATAATCTCTTGTTTACATCCTGTTAAATAGCTGTATTAAATCACTGAGCTATCGCAAGCAAACATAGATTGTTGCTTGTTGAAAATAGATACAAAAATGTGTATATATATATACAGTATATATGGATGAAAATTAATCTTTACACATACCCACGCACTTGGATAAACAATGCATGGCACACACGACTGCACGAAAGTCCATGTGTGTGTCTTGGCGGGTGCTGCACTTCGCTGGGCCCCGTCGCTGCCATCAGGGAAAGGGTTTGTGCGTGGTGGGGACTGTCTGTCGCCACAGCTGGTGGCTCCAGAGCGTCTCCCAGGGCAGCCCTTGTGTGTCCATTTCCGCATTGACGCCAGTGTAGCAAGGAGCTCCTGCTACACACCACTCACTTTCTGAGTTTCTCAGACCAAGAAATGGGAAGTTGTTGAATAAAATTGGTTTATTGTAATGCTCTAATGGTTATGGAGGCAGAACAGGTGGTACATGCTAACATGGTAGCGCTCTTGAGTGTGTGTGGTAATGGCTGGTTTATACTCTGTACCTTAATTACTCATGCACCACAGGTGTGCAGTCTCGCCCAGCCTCAGACTCTAATCAGTCTGCCTGGGGTGGTGAGGCTGCTTAAACCAGCCACCAACCACACAAACTCAAGTGTCCTGTCCTTTTTTACATTACTGTCCTCTAGATTAAACTGTTGACGTATGCCCTATTAGCATTACTCAGCCAACACATGGTCACAATTGTGATCTTTCTGACCTCCTAGTGACTCACTGTGTTGTTCCTCAAAGCCACTGTAATACACGTCTCCACGTGATTATGTCATCAGTGATATTGCTGTTGTCTGCCGTCGTCAAAAGCACTGGAGCTCAAGGAGTTTATACCGCATCTTGTGGACGGTGTTATGTTACACTTTGCATAGCTTGCAAACTGGAACGTTCTGGCTCTACACACGCCTGGGGGCGTGCACAGTAGTGAGGAAGATCTAGTTCCGAGGGATTTCATGAGAAGTGTCTTGACTTGTCATTAGTGAGGAATCTTGACTTCTAGTCAGTTTGGAGTCTTGACTTGTAGTTAGCTTGGAGTCTTGAGTTCTAGATTATAAGGAGTCTTGACTTGTAGTTTGTAAGGAGTCTTGACTTGTAGTTGGTAAGAGTATTGACTTGCTAGTTAGTAAGGAGTCTTGACTTGCTAGTTAAAAGTCTTGACTTGTAGCTAGTTAGTTAGTTAGGAGTCTTGACTTGAAGTTAGGAGTCTTGACTTATAGTTTGTTAGGAGTCTTAATTGTAATTAATTAGGAGTATTTAGGAGGAAAATGCTTTTTGCCTCCTAGTATTTGAATAATGTGGTGACCTTGAATTATATAGTTAATTGTAATAAAATACCACTTGTATCAACCTTTTGTCTGCAACCTCAGGCACAAGAATTTCCTTCAGGATGAATACAGTTCTATCTTACCTTATCTTATTAAAACAGGAAGGGGAGTGGTAAAGTAGCAAAGCCCGCCTCTTGCTTGATTTCCTTGGCTGCCTGGGCCAGGTGACATTGACTTGTAATTGCTGTATTGTTATTCAACAAAAATAATCAAAAAAGTAAAATAAAATGTGCATTGCATATATTGGTTAAGATATTATCCTCTTCCTCTCGTGGTGTTTGTTTTGTCCAACCTGTCAACCAGCTTTATTGTAGTGTGCTGCAGGGTGCTAAATATAACTGCACACACACACACACACTGTGACTTCATGAGCCATGACGCAATGACAACTATGAAGTATTATGTATTATTCATATTATGAAGTAATATGAATGTTGATTGTCTATACTTTCTTGTGATAAGTAATTACTGGGATAGTTCAGCATGGGATTGGATTCCTTGTATGACCACATCCCTTTTAGCAACATATGCACACCAAAATATATACACGTATATTTACACATGTACAAATCCTTTAAATATCATGGAAAAGTTAGGGTTTTTTTCCATAATTCCTTTCAAAAACTTAAACTTATGTAGATTATAGATTCATTACACACAAAGTAAAGTATTTCAAGTCTGTATTTGTTTAAGTTTGCATAAGTTTGGCTTCCAGCTCATAAAAACCCCCAAAACAGTATTTCAAGAAATGAAATATCCCATAAAACCACTCAAAAAACGGTATTTTCAAAACAGAAATGTCTATCTTCTAAAAAAGTTATGTTCATGCCTGCACTCAATACTTCCTTTTGCTTTAATTACTGCCTCGATGCCTTGACTTTTCCATCATTACATTTTTTGGAAAGGATCAGTGTATATATACATCTGTATATATATATATCCTTTCAAAAAGCATCTGTATATACACACATACAGTTTATATACACTGTATATATAGATATATATGCAGATGTATCTGCATCACAAATCTATTTCCTGTTTCCTGATGTCACATTATTGCCATTGGGTTGTGTGACAGGAAGTCAGTTGATCTACAATGCCACCACCTCCTTCCAGTAACTCATAACCACACACACACATACACACACATATACACACACACAGTGTGGCAAAGAGAGTGGGAGAGTGTGTGTGTGTGTGTCAGAGAGCATGAAAGGATGCAT
Source organism: Malacocephalus occidentalis (assembly GCA_900312585.1). NCBI lineage: Eukaryota > Metazoa > Chordata > Actinopteri > Gadiformes > Macrouridae > Malacocephalus > Malacocephalus occidentalis. The sequence goes on from OMOU01089930.1 coordinate 8,037, forward strand.
GATCCTATCGATATACCCTTGATAAAGATGGACGTGAGAACCCAGGTCTTCTGGTAGTTTCAGCCTCTATGGCCCCAGCCTCTGGAATAGATTGCCAGGGGGCCTGAGGGTGGCAGAGTGTGTGGACATCTTTAAAAGAAATCTGAAACCATACCGTCATTTCCGGACTATTGAGCGCACCTGAATATAAGCCGCACAAACTAAATTTAGAAGAAAAAATAAAAGTGTACATACATAGGCCGCACTTGTCTATAAGCCGCAGGTGTCCACGTTGTAACATGAGATATTTACACAGAAAGAGGATACACAGAGAGATCTTTTTACTTTTTATTTACCGTAAATAAATGCATTTTTCCAAAAAGTGCCTGTAACACGGCTGGTTAAAAAAATAAACTTCCTACCAGAAAAGTCATTGATCGCTATCTTCATCTTCCTCCTGTGCACTAAAACCACTAAAGTCGTCTTCTTCAGTGTCGGAATTGAACAGCCTCAGAATGACTTCGTCAGACACTTCCACGGTCTCTCTTTCGTTGTCGCTCTCATTGTCACTTTCGTCTCGAGGCGAATTTGAGCTTGTGCCGTTCTCTTCATCACGCAGCAGTCCAGCCTTTCCAAATCCGTTGGTGATCGTGGATTTTTTCACACTGCTCCACGCTGCCAGGATCCACTGGCAGTCTTGTGAAAAAGTTGCTCTTCGCATGCGGCCAGTTTTGGTGAATGATTTCTCGCCGCTACTCATCCAAGCCTCCCACTCAACTCGGAGTGCCACTTTAAATGCACGATTCACACTGATGTCGAGTGGCAAATACGATTGCCTTTAAATTAAAAGCTGCATCATATGCATATGCATATCGTGTGTTTTCCATGATGAGGGTGTGTGCATGATGCGCAAAATAGCTGTCAAAACACAATCAAACTAGCGTCTTCCTCGGCGCATCACCTCTTCCGCCTGTCTGTCCGTCCCCCGAAGGCCGGTAGCCCGAAAAAATGTACAGATTAGCCGCATCGTTGTTTAAGCCGCAGAGTTCAAAGCGTGTGAAAAAAGTAGCTGCTTATAGTTCAGAAATGACGGTACCTTTTTAACCTGGCTTTGAAATAGTGTTTTCATTTCACACGGCAGAAGGATTTTCATTCCCGTATTTTATTTAGCAATATAGCATATATCCTGCGGCAGGGGAGTGTGGTTTGCAGTTGCAAGTTGTTCACCCTGGTCGGTGTGCGTTGGTTTATTAGACCTGTGGTCACCATGTTTCCACCTGTGTTGGCACCTGAGGAGGCGGTAAGTCGCCACATTCTGCCCCACTCCTGCACTTTCCCCCGTCCACAGAAGTAGCTGCCACTTTGCGGCTTACAGTTACTCCCACATGTTGCACCGGAGCCTGTGAAGCTTTATTTGTGGTAGCGGAAGACATGGTAAGTACTGTACTTAGTAAACGTAACTCATTTGCTGCCAACAAGATATTCCCATATCTCATATCTCGCCTACTCTTCCTCTCTTTTGTCCAAACCGATCCTTTACTCTCTCAGGGTTACAACCCTGCAACTACCAGAACCCCACCACCAGGGGCTATGATTGAATGCTAATTAGCCTTGTTAACGTAGCTAGGAATGAGCATTCATATTATTATGGAGAGCCTGGCCAATGTGCGTCTGATCTGTTGCATAATCTGGTGGTCAGCAGGGCTGCTTCCAGTCTGCCACTCTCTCTATTTCTCTCTCAACGTTGTTTATGTCAGCGCTGGTCTTTAGAGCTACTCCAGAGTGATAGACTGCTTTTGTGTTTGTTTAGTTTTAATATCACACAGCCACACGCATACACAAAACACTTACTTCTGTTTTGGACTATAAAACAATGGAGCATAAAACAATAAAAACAATCTCTAAAAAAAAGGTACTATAATACAGTCGGAATGATGGGACGTTATGAAATTGGTCAGACCTTAAAATAAAATAAAATAAAGAATGGCTGTGTAATGGCTTCATGAATCTCTAAATCAAGTTTCTGGTCTCTCTCTCTCATAGCTCTCTCACTCTCTCTCACTCTCTCTCCTGAATCACTTCTGTATTTGTTACCCTGACGGTGTCACTATGAGTCAAACGTAAACTCTGGTAGCATTTTGGGGCGGCTGCTTCATGTCGGCCACTGAGCCGTCAGCACGCCTCCTGTTTATGAACGAGTCACGCCAACTACCTCTTGCGTCGTGCTGCAACTTCCTGTTTCTGATTTGGCATGGCCGTACACATTCATAGGAGCTGCAAACACACATATACCATAAATCCTCTAATAGTGGCTGCGGCCTTTATTTACTCAGCCGCAAAGAGCACCCAGCCTTTGTTGGAGGCAGGCTTATATTAGAGGCAGACCTTTATTTAAAAAAATTAAACTCACATGGACATCATTTTTAAATAAGAATCTTTTATTGCAGAACATTGCACACATTGCACACATCAAAACAAACAAAACAACAAGATTCAGCTGCAAATAACATATGGAACAACAGCACCGCAGCCCTCAGGTAGGGCAAATACGGCCTGGTAGGACATTACCGTAATACGGCACGCTGAAGTGAAAGGTCGTTGCGTTTAAGAAATGTTTTGAGCCAGCTCCTGCTAGCCACAAACTCCTTGCCGGCTCCATCCTTTAATGGAATACAGGCCACTATTAGCGGATGTACGGTACACACTATATCCTGTATATCTAGTGTGTAATGAAATGGAATGGAAGGAGTCTCGGTTTGTAATTCGAACCATTCATGTGCTAGACCTATGGTTGTGAGCTGCAAGCAACAGGCCCATGCCTACAGGTACAGAACAGGCACTGGGTATTGCTGAGGAAATGCAGCGCCAAGTGTGTTGTTTGTGGGAGTGCTTCAAATGGGCACATGACTAGTATATTGAAACATGGAGACTAATACATATCGTCAGAAGAACAACACAAAGATGCATGGAAGCATGGATCTCACGTGCACACATACTACACCACACACATACTCAAGGGCATACACACACAAGCGTAGAGCCATTGTAAAGGTTGTGCCTCTCTGGAATGTAGAACAACTCCCTGCTATTACACAACAATGCATATAGTGGCACAATAGTGTGTGTGTGTGTGTGTGTGTGTGTGTGCGTGTGTGTGTGTGTGTGGACTCTTTGTCTCTGAGAGCAAGCATTGTTTGCATTTACATACACACACACACCCATATGCGCCTCCACATGGATTTGTCTCTCCAGTGTCTCCTTTGCCCTCCTCAGAGACGGAGACAAACACACCCTTGGACCCTTAGTGTGCATAGTGTACTCAGTAATATGAAGTGTGCATAGTGTACTTTGTAATATGAAGTGTGCATAGTGTATGTACTTGGTGTACTCAGTAATATGAAGTGTGCATAGTGTACTCAGTAATATGAAGTGTGCATAGTGTACTCAGTAATATGAAGTGTGCATAGTGTACTCCGTAATATGAAGTGTGCATAGTGTATGTACTTGGTGTACTCAGTAATATGAAGTGTGCAGAGTGTACTCAGTGATATGATGTATGCATAGTGTACTCAGTAATATGAAGTGTGCATAGTGTACTCACTAATATGAAGTGTGCATAGTGTACCTGGTGTACTCAGTGATATGAAGTATGCATAGTGTACTCAGTAATATTAAGTGTTAGTAATATTAATATTAGATTAGATTCAACTTTATTGTCATTGCACAGAGTACGCATAATAGTACAACGAAAGGCAGTTAGTATCTAACCAGAAGTGCAAAAGTAGTACAGTATATACAGAGGTATAGGCAGTAATAGTTGTTCACAGGGGTGAACAGTGACAGGTGGAAGATCAGTCCAGACCTCAGTCAGCTGTGTGGTGCAGGCCCTGAGCACGCAACCGGGAATGCCATCAGGGCCGGCAGCCTTCTGTGCGTTCACCCTGCTCAGTGCCGCACCTACATCGGAGGGGGAAAGTGTTAGTGGCTGGTGGTCTACAGGAAGGACAGGCCTGATGGCCCCACCATGGTCGTCCCTCTAGTAGCGAGCATAGAAGGTGTTCAGCTCATCCAGGAAGGAAGCATCACTGGATGGTGGTGTGGAGTTGGTCGATTTGTAGTCTGTGATGACCTGGATGACTTGCCACATGCGTCAGGGGTCAGAGTTCTTGAAGTTCTCCTCGAGCCTTAGCTTGTAGCTTAGCTTGGCCTCCTTGATGGCCCTCTTCAGGTTAGCTCTGGAAGAGCTAACCTGCGCAACACCTGATCGAAAAGCGGCGTCACAAGCTTTCAGCCTTAGGCGAACCTCTTTGTTCATCTAGGGCTTCTGATTTGGGAATATGGTGATCCTTTTTGTGATGGTGACTCTGTTTACCTCGTGTTTATGAAGTCCATGACGGAGGAGGCATAAGAGTTAATGTCTGTGTTGTTGCCACAGGAAGCCTGAGTAGCAAACTCCCTCCAGTCTTTGTTTTCTGCTCCTACTGGCCAGTACTTGACAGTCCTTACAGAGGGTTTAACTCGTTTGATCAGTGGGGAGTACATGGGGAGTAGAAACATGGAGAGATGATCTGACTGGCCAGGGTGAGGGAGGGGGGATGCCTTGTATGCACCAGCTATGTTGGTGTAGACATGGTCCAGGGTCTTGTCTCCTCTAGTGGGGCATGAGACATGTTGGTGGAATTTGGGGAGTACAGTCTTCAGGTTGGAGTGGTTGAAGTCACCCGCAACAATAAAGGCTGCCTCGGGATGAGAAGTCTGTTGTTTGCTAATGGCAGCAATGACTCTCGATGATAGTAGTGTCTGTGCACCAAGCTTTGTTCACGTAGATACACAGTCCACCACCTCTGGTCTTACCGGAATCGTCCATTGTTCTGTCCGCGTGGAGAATGGTGCGCCCCGTTAGCTCGATGGCGCTATCGGGGATGCTGCTGTTGAGCTAGTTTTGGTGAAAATGATGATATTGGATGTGTGCATAGTGTACATAGTGTACTCAGGTATATGAAGTATGTAATATAATATATTTTGGTATATTTTGGTATATAGTGCATATTGCTAAATTGTTGATGGTTCTATTGCAGTCACAATGTAGTACAAATTTATTGGAACATCTTAGATTCAGTCTTAGACTTTTTTAACACTCACCATTCATCTGTCTCTGTCTGTCTCTCTCTCTCTCTCTCTCTCTCTCTCTCTCCCCGTTTCCATCTGCATCCCTCCCCCTGCCCCCCCTCTCTCTCAGCGCCTTTTGTTGTTGTGTTCTTCCTCCATCTTGAGCGCATGCTCTGCCCATTGTCTCTTCTCCCACACTATTAATGAGAGAGA
>OMOU01089931.1:0-13079 GCA_900312585.1 Malacocephalus occidentalis
CCACTGTGTGAAGTGTGAAGCCAACCTCTGCGTGGCTTTACACCCTGAGGGAGGGTATAAGAGGAAACCAGAGCATCACCACAGAACATCTGAACTTCTGAAGGCCGGCACTCTCTCTGGTAAGACCCTGCTCCACTTTGAACTGTTCCTTTGGTTTAGAGGTATTTTATATTATAGTTATATTGCAGAAGACAGTGGAGTGTCACTCGGACGCATTCCCATGAAATACATTTCCAAAGCTCACTGAATACACATGAAACACTATTCAAATCTGTTTTACAGAGACAAGAGAACCATCTATATAGGAGGTGAATACTGGTGAGCATTGATGGAACTTTCCCATTTCTATTTCTTCTATTTCACCAAAGATAGATTTGCTGATTACGTAAGATTTGGTGACACTGCAGCATCTAAGTGCATCTAAACCTCTGGTTATATACCATGTCATCTAATCTACTCAAATGCAATATAATGTCATCCAATCTAAATTAGATGACATTCAAATATTTAAGCTCTGATACCTCAGACTTTTGAGTTGATGAACTCACACATTTAGAAGTTAGATTGTATTACATCTAATCTAAGTTAGGTTGCATCGTATCACACCTCATCATGGACTCTAAGGTATATATCTGAAACCAACATGGCCCTGCTCCATGCAGCAGGTGAGACGCCACCATGAGCACGGACGCTGAGATGGCAGCCTACGGCAAGGCGTCAATTTACCTGCGCAAGCCGGAGCGGGAGCGACTCGAGGCGCAGACCCGGGTGTTCGACGCCAAGGCGGCGTGTTACATCGCGGACGACAAGGAGCTCTACGTGAAGGCCACCATCATCAAGAGGACCAACGATCAGGTCACCGTGAAGCTGCTCAACAGTGACGAGGTACGGACGACCGCTATGTCGAACGAGCTCCCAGCTTGTCAAGTTGTAGATGAAGAAATATGGTATAGAGCAGATGGAATGGTTGCTTGCTCGCTAGCATGCTAGTGATCCCTTTAGTGTGTGTGTGCTGGTGGCTGACTTAACCTGTGGTGCACTGATTAGCCAATGCACCACAGGCTTGCAGCCCCGCCCCCCCAGACTAACTGGGCCAGGTGAGGCCAATTAAGCCAGCCACCAACCACACACACCACACATTCCCACATATAGTAAGTATCATAGGTGTTATTTTATAAGCTTCTTAACAGCTAGGAGGTATGGTTCACAATTATATCCTAGTAGTATTTATAGGTGTGTTACTATCGTATACTATAGTGCAGTGAGTATCGGGGGGCCTTATTTTATAAGCTGCTCAGTGAGGAAAGTATGCTAACGGTCGGGTATAGCGTGTGTAGAATTGTATGGTAATGCAGTATTTCCTCAAGTCAGTTATTCAGGTTAATTATGAATGTGTTTATCATGATGTAGTATTTTTAGTCATATTATTATTTTGGGTGGCATTAAATTCTAGTTCAGCGTTTCCACACTGACCGGGTATTTATTCAATAGTTTTAAAAATATGTTTTCTATATATATTGAAGTATATTGTCAAACAGCCTCAGGAATGTGGCAAAAGGGGGGGGGGAAACGTAAATCGGACTGCAGCACAGATGCGTCCGATCACCTGATAGCCCCGCCCCTTCCTGCCCATTGGCCAACCGATTAGGCCAGGTAGACAACAGCAGGGGGGGGAGATCAGTCTCAATTTACTGTACACACAAGAGACGTTGTCTGTTGTCCTTTCCCGTTGTGTTCCAGACCAGGACCGTGACGGAGGACAACGTGTCAAGCATGAACCCTCCCAAATTCGACAAGATCGAGGACATGGCCATGATGACCTACCTCAACGAGGCGTCCGTGCTGTACAACCTCAAAGAGCGTTACGCTGCATGGATGATCTACGTGAGACACGCCGTGATGCGCACAGACACATACTCTCACACACACATGCAGACACATGCTCACACACACACACACACACTGCCTGCACATGCTCATTCATGCACACGCACACACAAACACACACGTGCAAATGCACACACGCACGTACACACGCAAATGCGCACACACACACACACACACACACACACACACACACATACACCTTGCTTTACCATTTGAGCGAGACTCGATGTAGAGAATGTATACGTCCACCAACCACATTGGTGGACCACAGAGTACAGCACTCTGTACTCTTCCATCTTGAGAGCATACTTCCGAGCAATTCCCTTCTCTGTCTAACCCAGGGGTGCCAAACATGCGGCCCGGGGGCCAGATGCGGCCCGCAAGCTCATCCAATCCGGCCCGGGAGGCAATTTGATAAACCGGATTGATTTCTTCTTTCTTATCGATTTGTTCACTTTATTCACAAGCACACGCATTTTTCGGTTGTAGTTCCTACAAATATCCACTAAGCTGCACGAGATTGGTGAGCAATGAAACAAGTTTCCTTCGATAACTCTCCAGACTCACGCGTATTCCACATTTAGCTAGCAGTATTATTAAGCTAACGAGACGTCAAACGTCCACCTCAAACGAGTTTGACACCCCTGCTCTCACCCCCGTGTGTTTGCTCGTTCCGCAGACCTACTCCGGGCTGTTCTGTGCGACGGTGAACCCCTACAAGTGGCTTCCCGTGTACGACCAGGAGGTGGTCAACGCCTACCGGGGGAAGAAGCGCATGGAAGCCCCTCCCCACATCTTCTCTGTCTCTGATAACGCCTATCAGAACATGCTGACTGGTATGCGACCCGACGATTGGCTTTTTGCATGGACGGAACGTGACGATCTCAATCTGAATTCTGTATTCGGATTCCCGGTTTCTCTGTTATTGGAACGGGGTTCAGATTGTAAATCTGGATTCAGATTTTGTTGGTTTCCATATTTCGGATTTCAGATTCTGTATTCAGGTTCTGTGTTGTAGGTTCTGTATTCGGATTCATCACATGTATTTCAGAAATGTTTACTTTACATTTCCTCTTCTTATAGACAGGGAAAACCAGTCTGTCCTGATTACGTAAGTATTTTCTAATTCTAATGTACACTGTATATATATACGTGTATGTATAGTGCATACATTCTTTGCATCGGTGGCCCCTTTGGAAATTAAACCTCACTTTGTTAATGCCTTGCCTTGCTTTACCATTTACATATATATATATATGTGTGTGTGTGTGTGTGTCCATATGTGTGTGTAATTGTGTTGTAATATCAGTTACTGCACCAAACTGTGCATCTTCTCCCCTGACCCGTGAGTCTTGTTTGTGGTGCCCCCTAGTGGAGAATCCGGTGCAGGGAAGACGGTCAACACCAAGCGTGTCATCCAGTACTTTGCAACAATTGCTGTGGCTGGAGGAGAGAAGAAGAAAGAGACAAGTGGAAAAATCCAGGTGGGCTCACGTTCAGCCTATCACACCTGTGTACCCGAGATGTGAATTCTTGAATCATCACATGTTTCTCTCATCTCATTGGCTCCAGGGGTCTCTTGAGGACCAGATCATCGCTGCCAATCCTCTGCTGGAGGCCTACGGCAACGCCAAGACTGTGAGGAACGACAACTCCTCCCGCTTCGTAAGAATCTCTACATTTGTCTGTATTTCTGTCTCACTAATATATATGAGATACATAACTTGATGCTGCATCCAGCGATCATCACTTCCTATGCTTTTTGCTGCAGGGTAAATTCATTAGGATTCACTTCAGCACCAGCGGGAAACTGGCCAGTGCTGACATTGAGACCTGTGAGTATGTTGAAATGTATTTTTTCCATTTTTCCCCAAGAAGAAATGTCACTCCTTTCTCTGAAACAGGACTTTGGATGACAGCAAGACAAATAATGCATATTTTTTCTGCCAGAAAATGAAAATGTTTGTCGTACCGTGGTCCTCCATATCCAATAATGAAGCACGACTCTTATCAGAATTGTTTCCTGGTTTGTATATATTTTTTTGATACCACAGACCTACTGGAGAAGTCCCGTGTGACCTTTCAACTCCCAGATGAGAGAGGCTACCACATCTTCTACCAGATGATGACCAACCACATCCCTGAGCTGATTGGTACAATTCTTTATGTTCTGAACGTACCGCTAGCAGCTAGCGATATCATTCTAGTAATTCATTCCTCCGAGCCGAAAGGTCTCAGGTTCGATTCCCAAAGGCCTACACTCTAACCTGTAGTAGGCTTCAAACTGTACTGCGCTAACCCCTACCTGCTGCCAAATTACATGCATCTGAATTGGCTTAAGTCATCAAAAACTCGTTTCAACTACTTTGCACCCTTTTCGGTTGGAATGTACACAGGCAATTTGTTCAGGCAACTCAGTCCGTTGTCCAGGCAAAAATCCACGTTTAGTTAGATTTATTTCCAGTTCAAAGCAAACATGCAAGTGTCGTGCCGCCTCCCTCTTGCTCATGTCCCTTCCTGGTGCATCACCTGATATTGACACACCTGCCTTGACCTACCTTTTATCCTGTCATTCACCCAGCAAGTGATTGGTCTGGTGCTTAGTGCCCCTTAGTGGTCTGGTGCCTAGTGCCCCCCCCAATGTCCCTACAAAATAAAATCACTAATAATAACAAAAATACGAATCAAACGAATGAAATAGCTTCTCCAGCTCTGTTAGGATGTGAGCCGTGGGGTTGAACTGTGTCACCTCTCTGTCCTCCCTGGACAGAAATGACTCTCATCACCACCAACCCGTACGACTTCCCCATGATCAGCCAGGGCCAGATCACCGTGGCCAGCATCGACGACAAGGAGGAGCTGGACGCCACGGACGTGAGTCACATTATATTTCATCGTATTATTTATTCATCAAGGATGAGGCACCGTGCGTGTGTTTTTATTATTTAGATTTTGAGATGTTTTTATGTTTTTATTATTTAGATATTTTTATTTCGTTATTTTTGTATTTTTGTATTTTTGTATTTCTTTTATTTTTTTCACGACAGGAGTGAAAATGTAAAGTTTTCTTTTTGTCTTGGTGTTTAAGGGATAAAGGGTCCAGGGATACAAAGTAAAATACAAAATGGTAAATATCTATTCTGTTGGCCAACATAAATGTTTTTTTGTTTTTTTTAATGTACTTTTGGGCCGCATCGGAAGTCCCAAAAATAGATTTGTAATCATTTGAGTTAGGTGCATAATAAGAATATCCAAACCTTTATGGACAGCATTTCCGAAATTCCATAAGGTACAATTCCACGGGGTTACCTGGGTAAGCGTCCCAGAATGAAAACCTATTTCATCACGTAGTGCACACATGAACATTGTGCTCTGTACCCGCCCTTCAGATGGCCATTGACATCTTGGGCTTCAGCTCCGAGGAGAAGGTGAGCATCTACAAGCTGACCGGCTCCGTCATGCACCACGGGAACATGAAGTTCAAGCAGAAGCAACGGGAGGAGCAGGCCGAGCCCGACTGCGCAGAGGGTGAGAGCCGGCACCAGCACCGGAAGCCCCGGATTCATCTGAATGGGGAAGGGCAGTCTGGTGGTCGGTGGGGTGTTCTACTCCCAGTCGATAGGTTAGAGAGGCTTGAAAGCCCAATGTCTGCTGCCTAACCTATAAGCATCGTTCAGTAAGAGGCCCTAATCCCGCTGCAGGCTGTAATGACACAGATCTGAAATCACCCAATCACGGTCTCTTAAGTGACTCAATAGTACACCAGTGCCTTGATTGTCCTTGGCGACTCGTGTGAGTCTGACAAAAAAAAACAAATAGAATATTCTCTCTTTTTCAGTGTCTGATAAAATCGGTTACCTCCTGGGTCTGAACTCGGCGGACATGCTGAAGGCCATGTGCTACCCTCGGGTGAAGGTCGGCAACGAGTACGTCACCAAGGGACAGACCGTACCTCAGGTGGGGATGAAGATTAGATTAGATTAGTTTCAACTTTATTGTCATTGCACAGAGTACGCATACCAGTACAATGAAATGCAGTTAGCATCTAACCACAAGCTTGATGATGGAGTTAGAGCCATGCACAGGTATGCAGTCATAGGTGAACAGGGAGTAGAGCAAAGGGCTCAGCACGCAGCCTTGTGGGACACCGGTGTTCAGGGTGAATGTTGAGGAGGTGTTGGTGTTCAGTCTAACAGACTGGGGTCTATTGGTGAGGAAGTCCATTATCCAGTCCATAGTGACAGGTTGAAGATGTCAGTCCAGGCCTCAGTCAGCTGTGTGGCACAGGCCCTGAGCACCCGACCGGGGATGCCATCAGGGCCGGCAGCCTTCGGTGCGTTCACTCTGCTCAGCGCCGCACCTACATCGGAGGGGGAGAGTGTTAGTGGCTGGTGGTCTACAGGAAGGACGGGCCTGGTGGCCCCCCTCATGGTTGTCCCTCCCGAACGTAGAACGTGTTCAGCTCATCCAGGAAGGAAGCATCGCTGGATGGTGGCGTGGAGTTGGTTGGTTTGTAGTCTGTAATGGCCTGGATGCAATAGGGGTACTAGTAATAGCACTGTGTAACAAATGGTTTTGTTGCCTAGGTAACCAACTCTGCGAGCGCTCTGGCCAAGTCCATCTATGAGCGGATGTTCTTGTGGATGGTTGTCCGCATCAACCAGATGCTGGACACCAGGCAGCCACGCAACTTCTTCATCGGCGTGCTGGACATCGCCGGCTTCGAGATCTTCAACGTGAGGCTACGTCCGCCAAACAAACACGGCGAGCTCTCTCAAAGACCCAGAAGTGAGACAGAAAACCCTTTGTTTTTCCATGTGGGCTTTTTCAGTACAACAGCATGGAGCAGCTGTGCATCAACTTCACCAACGAGAAGCTGCAGCAGTTCTTCAACCACCACATGTTCGTGCTGGAGCAGGAGGAGTACAAGAAGGAGGGCATCATCTGGGAGTTCATCGACTTCGGCATGGACCTGGCCGCCTGCATCGAGCTCATTGAGAAGGTGTGAGCGCTTGCGCCCCTCGACGTATTACACGTCGGACGCGTGGCGCAGCATTAGCTTGCTAAGCTAGTTATAGTGGGCTATATTCTAATAGAGGAGAGTACCGCTTTGTACGTGCATGGTTCCAAAATGTGCAGCGGGTAACATCAACTCTGGAGCACTGACGTCCTTGTTCTCTGGGGGGGTCCGATTTGGAAAGGCAGTCCAACTTTTTCACGGAAACAGAACACGTATGAATATGAAGCAGTACTGGTTCATGAATATCGGGTATATATGGGTCACAGGCATGCGGGGGGTCATACAGCCGTCCACTGTAACGCGGGTTATATTTCCCACTCCGCTCAGCCCATGGGCATCTTCTCCATCCTGGAGGAGGAGTGCATGTTCCCCAAGGCCTCGGACACCACCTTCAAGAACAAGCTGTACGACCAGCACATGGGGAAGACGGTGGCCTTCCAGAAGCCCAAGCCCGCCAAGGGCAAGGCGGAGGCCCACTTCAGCCTGCTGCACTACGCCGGCTGCGTGGACTACAACATCGGCGGCTGGCTGGACAAGAACAAGGACCCGCTGAACGACTCGGTGGTGCAGATCTACCAGAAGTCCTCCTGCAAGCTGCTGGCTTTGCTCTACGCCACGGCGCCCGTGTCCGAAGGTGGCGGTACGCTGTTGGGCGGGGATTCATCATGCGATCATGTGCGTGCGGCAATGGAGACGGCGATGTGTAATGGCTGCTGTTGTTGTTGTTTTTGTTGTTGTTGTTGTTGTTGTTGTTGTAGAGACGACAGCCAAGAAAGGGGCCAAGAAGAAGGGCGGTTCCATGCAGACGGTGTCATCCCAGTTCAGAGTGAGTTCCAAAGTGGTTCTAAACCCTTTTAGTTTCTGGCTTGAGAGTTTGAAGCACTTTCACTCAATAAAGTCGAATCTAATGTCATCTATTCTTCTCGCACATTTTCTGATCTAATCTAATCCGAAATCAGGACATTTAATTGAATGTTATCTAATGTTATTTAATCTGTAGCCTGATCCAATCTAATACAAAACGTGAAGATTGTTCTTGCACCCTGCAGTGACATTCTGGTGTCACAGCAGCAGACCCACCAACTCGTCTATGATCTCAATGTGATCCAGGAGAACCTGGGCAAGCTGATGACCAACCTGAGGAGCACCCACCCCCACTTTGTGCGCTGCCTGATCCCCAACGAGTCCAAGACTCCAGGTCATACACCGCACCGGCCGACGCCGACATAAATCCCGTCCCCACCGCCGACCGACCCTGACTAACGTCTGGACGGCCGGGGTTGTTCTCCTCAGGGCTGATGGAGAACCACCTGGTGATCCACCAGCTGCGCTGTAACGGCGTGCTGGAGGGAATCCGCATCTGCAGGAAGGGCTTCCCCAGCAGGATCCCCTACGCTGACTTCAAGCAGAGGTCCAAGCCGCGTACAATCAGTGCATTTGTTCAAAGGGACAGCAAATATAGGATCTATTGAAGGCCCTGGTCATATAGAGTCATGCACATATATCCGATGTCGTCCCTTCTGAATGAAGGTACAAAGTACTGAACGCCAGCGTGATCCCGGAGGGTCAGTTCATCGACAACAAGAAGGCCGCTGAGAAGCTCCTTGGCTCCATTGACGTCGACCACGAGCAATACAAATTTGGGCACACCAAGGTGGGCGGCAGATGGTTCTAACATCGTTTTTTGTTTCAACATTGTCAAGAACAAACCAAGAATAATATGGCCGTCGTACCTGACCTTCTGTTGTCATTCACAATCATTGTCATGTGCATTACCCTTGTTTATCTATTTCTATTCTTTGCAATTGATCTTTATATGAAATGATTCTTCAATTTCACTTCCATGTTTTACTTTGTTTCACTTTCCACTGGCAGTCCCCCCGATGACATGCATACATACAGAGATCACTCCATGGAAAATGTATCAATATATGGTAAATGCATTGCATTTATATAGCGCTTTTATCCAAAGTGCTTTACAGTTGCCTCACAGTCACCCAGTCATACACCGACGGCGGTGTCAACCATGCAAGGTGACAACCGACACGTCAGGAGCGGTCAGGGTTAGGCGTCTTGCTCAGGGACACCTCGACACTTTGCTGGGCCAAACCTTCCGGTTGCCAGACAACCGCCCTTACCTCCTGAGCTACTGCCGCCGCTCAACAAAATGAAATGTACACTAAAAAGCCCCGTCGCTGTGATCGTCTCCCACGCACGTTCCCCCCCTGGTTGATGGAGGTGTGTGTGTTTGGCCTGCCCAGGTCTTCTTCAAGGCAGGCCTGCTGGGCACGCTGGAGGAGATGAGGGACGACAAGCTGGCCTCGCTGGTGTCAATGATCCAGGCCCTGTGCCGTGCTTATGTGGTCAGGAAGGAGTTCATGAAGCTTCACGAGAGGAGGTGGGCTCTGTGCTGTCTTGCTTTCTTTTTGGGTTTTTGGGTTTTTTTTGGGGGGGGGGCTAGAGATGGTAGACAGTATTTCACTATTCGCCATTTAGTCATGTGGTTTATCGAAAGTGTTGTTAGATTAAGCCCAGACTGGAGGAGTTTCCTGTCAAAACAATGATCTTGCTAACTCGTGTCTGAGCTACAAAATTTGATTTGCCTTATGTTTCACTGTATCACTATATAGCCCATTCATTATATTAGCTTATTATTGAGTATTATGAGTGTGTGAAACACACTCATAATGCTCACAAGGGCTTGCTGTACGCTCAGTAATATCTTGTTCACTCTTTTGACAAATGTACATATTGTGAGTGGCTTTGGACAAACGATCTGGCAAGTGTCTTAGTGTACCTTGAGAGGTGCTCTATGAATAGAAATAGAAACATTCCTTTTCAGAGACTCCATCCTCATCATCCAGTACAACATCCGGTCCTTCATGAACGTGAAGCACTGGCCCTGGATGAAGGTCTACTACAAGATCAAGCCTCTGCTGAAGAGTGCTGAGACAGAGAAGGAGCTGGCCAACATGAAGGAGGACTTTGCCAAGTGCAAGACCAACCTGGCCAAGGCCGAGTCCCGCAAGAAGGAGCTGGAGGAGAAGCTGGTGACCGCGCTGCAGGAGAAGAACGAACTCCAGCTCCAAATCTCATCCGTGAGTTGGACTAAAGGGGGGGATACACAGTCCAAGCAATCGTGATGTGGATGTTGAGGATTCAACCGGGGACCGATTTGATTACAAGTTACATTATAATTGAAAAAGATTTACATTATTATACATCAAAATAAGTATGATGAAGTGGTGCTTGGGTTTCATGCTCCACATATCTGGAACACACTTTTCAATTGTTCATAGCCAATATTAAAACTACTTTTGGTGCTAATGTTCTGAGTGGGCTACCCCCCTGCAACCCTTCAAAGTATCCCTCGGGCGTCTGAGGTCTGCCTCAACACTTTTAAATCAGGGCTGGAATCTTTTCAGTTAGCAGCTTGGAGCAAACAATCTGTTTTTGCATTGTCTTGTAAATTCTTGATTCTTGTAGATCCTTGTAAATGTTTTTCAAAATGTAATTCCTGCCTATGTTAGCTAACACACAACAAGATAAGAAGGAAAATAAAAACCCGGACGGGAAATTCCGTCAGGATTCCCGAATGGCCGCTCCGAGTGACCTCTGGGGTTCGAGTCACCTCCACTTCGAGTGTAATTGTGTCGCTGGTGGGTGGGTGGGTGGCCCCCGTGCAGGAGTCAGAGAACCTGATGGACGCGGAGGAGCGGTGCGAGGGGCTGATCAAGAACAAGATCCAGCTGGAGGCCAAGCTGAAGGAGACCAGCGAGCGGCTAGAGGACGAGGAGGAGGTGAACGCCGAGCTGACCGCCAAAAAGCGCAAGCTGGAGGACGAGTGTTCTGAGCTGAAGAAGGACATCGACGACCTGGAGCTCACGCTGGCCAAGGTGGAGAAGGAGAAGCACGCCACCGAGAACAAGGTGATCATCATAACAATGCTGATGATGGTGATACTGGGTGGCTGTTTACCAGCAAGGGGTCGAGGTAGCAGTCAGGAGTCCTTGAAACGTGTTCTGTTTAACCTACTCATTATAACTTGATTCATGTTGCATTCTATTTCACGTATTATATTTTTATAAAGTAGATGAGTTGTAACTCTTATGCAGGAATCAAAAATGAAGAAAATGTCTTCTTACCTCTTCATGCTTATATGTTGCCTGCAATATATAAGCACAATGTGAAATATGTATGAAAAATAGAATCAATAAAATACATCAATACATCCAACAAAAGGCTCAAATGGACATTGTTTGGGTGTGTTTTCGGTGGACCTGAAAGGTTAAAAACCTGACGGAGGAGATGGCGAACCAGGACGAGAGCATGGGCAAGGTGAGCAAGGAGAAGAAAGCCCTGCAGGAGTCCCACCAGCAGACCCTGGACGACCTTCAGGTGGAGGAGGACAAGGTCAACTGCCTCACCAAGGCCAAGACCAAGCTGGAGCAGCAGGTCGACGATGTAAGTTGGGACCTCTCGTTTTGATGCGCTGTGTCTGTGTCATGCGTGCTCTCACCTTCTCAGGTGCATGAGATGTAGATGACACAATAACAAAGTGTATGTGTATGAATGAAGTGACAACCAAAATAACTAACTAGTTGTCGTTAGAAGTTAGCAAATCCATTCCCAGAGGGAAGTTCCTGGGTTGGAAGAGTGGAACCATGCCGCCAAACTAGTGTATTACCATTTCATGCAGTGAGGGGTTAAATCTATGATTTGAGTGATTTCTGACAGAACTGTAAAGGTAAGCAGAGATGCTGTTCCTGTTCCTGACAGCTGGAGGGCTCTCTGGAGCAGGAGAAGAAGGCCCGCATGGACCTGGAGCGGGCCAAGCGAAAGCTGGAGGGAGACCTGAAACTGACCCAGGAGACCATAATGGACCTGGAGAATGACAAGCAGCAGTCTGACGAGAAAATCAATAAGTATGATTCAATTACTTTTCATTACTGCCCCCCTTTGGCCGGTAAGTGAACTGCATCATGCTGGAGCTTAGAGACTTTGAGACAATAATGATCATACACTGATGCAGTCATAAATAAACCTTGTATACATCAAAAACATATGGAAGAACAGACAGCTGGCCCACAGGCTGTTCTACACAACGGAGAGTCGAGGAAGGTCTCATTTCTTAAAGTTCAATCATAACCTCTTCATATACTGGAAAAGGTCAAGTCCAACAAGTTCACAATTCTTACATATAGGACCTTTAAGTTCTGATTGAAGTTTCGCCTAATTTCCCGTCTGGGAAGTATATTTTAGATCTGTAGTCTTTGTGAACCCCTGCTGTGTTTTTACCAGGAAAGACTTTGAGATCAATCAGCTGTTGACCAAGATCGAGGACGAACAGTGTCTGGGAGCACAGCTGCAGAAGAAGATTAAAGAACTGCAGGTGCAACGCGTTCTTCAATTGATTTTGTCTGAGCCCCACAATGCAATATTGAAAATCCAGGAAAGAAACATATGGATGATTCCTATTCCGTTAATCTCATTTTAAATATTGCTTTTGGTATTTAAATGTGATGCTTATGTTACAGCATGTGCTTTGCCTTGCTTATCTAAATGATGAAGTGAGTTTGTACACGTATGGATTGTCAGGCAGTGGTGAAGAGGAACAGGGGAAAAGGACCCAAACGCTGGCCGCGAAGTACACTCAAATTAAATAAATGTACCACTAAATGTACCAAGATCCAAATACTGGCCAAGAAAAACGTACACACACCATAGCTGAAACCCTACAAAACTGTCATTTTCATTGCTGGTGACACAGACGGAAAGACAACAAGACAACAACAGAACACAAGCTTGGGGCAGGTATCAATAGGGAGACTAACGAGGGAAGTGAAAACAGCTGAGACAAAATGGCCGACCGACAAAACCATGTGACGAAACAATGAACGGTGGCGATTGCCGATTCCGCCACAGACTCTCTCTATTAACGTAGCAACGTCAGTGGTCACAAATAAAAGGCGTTATTTGGATGCCTGGCGGTGGTAGTTTTTGGGCGGCGTTCCCATCACTCATCACCTCCACCACCACCACCCCTCCCCCCCCACCACTAGGCCCGCAGCGAGGAGCTGGAGGAGGAGATCGAGGCGGAGCGGGCCGCCCGCGCCAAGGTGGAGAAGCAGCGCACGGACCTCTCCCGGGAACTGGAGGAGATCAGCGAGCG